>CM076578.1:275880484-276160190 GCA_034641835.2 Pinus albicaulis | reverse complement strand
AATTCTAATCCGCTAAAAGGTTTAGTTATGGAAAAACTAGAAAAATACCTGTACATTTACCCATCGAGGAGGCATATTGGCTGTACAATTTAAAAAAGAAAATTTGTCCACTATTTTATAAAATTCAAGCTGGAGATTGGTGGCAATGTATAGCAACAGTGCGTGCAATAAGTGCAATGGGAGCACGGATGTCAGTGCAGCTCAAGCAAGGATAACTTTCACTGGTGCTTGAGAGATCTGTATCACTGACAAAAGTGAAAAACGCGGTTTTTTGGCCGTAATTTTTTTTTTAATACGTTTCCGGTCACGGTGTTGAGTCCCAAACTTGCATCATTCCTATACACCTTTCTAGACTTTTTCCATTTACCTGGACCTCCTAAGTCATCAACATCATTGCATATTAATCATAAAAGAGCATTTAAAGTGGTTTTTAACTATGTTTTGTGTCTGTTGTTTGAATTAGATTTTTTCTCATTGAGCTGCGGAATCTTGTCACTTTCCGCAGCTGCTTCAACTTTCCGCAACCATTTTGTTAAAGTCTATATTGCAGGTGTCTTCAGGAAAATCAAGCCACATGGGCAAGTTGGAAATGACATGGATATGGACTGAGTCCTATTGGCTCAGTCGAATTCACCAAAGAAGGTCGTGGTCAAAGGTAGTCAAGCGGTGGTCAACCTAAGAGTCCTACAATGACAGAACTCCGTTTTTCACCACGTGAAGACTTGCGTGGCCGTTCCTAAATCTCAGGGGACATATCAACACCTGTGAACTGCTCCATAAGCCGAATCCAATGGCCACCCTCCATAGATTTAATCTTCACGGCAGCCATAATGCTAGATTTCTAGACATGGTTGTTCACGTGTCTTTTATCAGCGCAGATTGTAGGAAAGTAGTTATGTCATCCTCTGTTATAAATAATGTGTTCTCATACGCATAGTAGCTAGCTTTTGTAATGTAATTTTGCTGTAAAGAAAGCCCACTGTGCCGTGACATTATTTCCTTGTTATGACTGCGTTTTGAATACATGAGAAGACTCTGTTCATAAGCATAATTCGTGGTTGATAGCTGTTCCCCGAGGATTGTGCAGAGGGCCCCTGCACACGCCGAGGTTTTGTTTATTGTTGTATAGTTTCATGCTTTATTTCCTTACGTTCATTATGCCATAGTTATTCACGTGTATATATTACATCTCTTATAGTATTAACGTTTTATTTCTGTCCATAATTTTTCATGCTTTATACTGCTGTTAACTGATCAGTGTCTTTGTTCCAGATTATAGTAGGCAGCCCGGGCATTTGCACATAGTTTTACAATGACTAATGACATGGAATCAGTCTTGTCCTTCTGCTGATTTATTTTTCTTAGCTTTTAATTCTAGCACTGTTTTATTTATTTCAATTTTGTACATTTGCTTTATTAGTTAGATTAGATATTAAATTACTCATGTCATTATCAGTTACCTCCGAAAGCCATAGCGAGACTAATGGTGAGGGATTGAAGTATGAGTGTGTAGTTTGATATTAGTTTATTTTTTTGCAAGTTAGATATTAAATTGCTCATGTCATTATCAGTTACCTCCGAAAGCCATAGCGAGAATAATGGTGAGGGATTGAAGTATGAGTGTGTAATTTGATATTAGTTTATTTTTCTGCAAATTAGATATCAGATTGCCCAAGTTGTTTATGATTACCTCCGAAAGCCATAGCGAGACTAATGGTGAGGGGTCAGAATATGAGTTGATGTAATTTGATTTTAGCTTTACTTTGCTTGCAATTCTTGGATTTCTTTGAGCACGGTTTCTTTTGTATTTAGACAGCAGCAAGGGTAATGGGTTTCATGATCAATAGTTCACTGTTTGTTTGACTAGTATAGTGGCACATTTTCATTTTCTTTTAGGAATTAATTTTGTCATTGCATGTTTTGAAACCCTTTTGAAGTTTGAAGTTTGGGAAATCATTATAAAGGACATCATTGCCTTGAACATTTATATCCATACTTGTCTTTTAGAATTTCCATCTCACATTAGGAAACCAACCAAGATAAAAACCCCCAAGATAAATAAAAAAAACCCAAAAATGACAAAAAGTAAGAGATAGGTTATCTTGCACATATAGTGCGCCACACTTCGTCAGCTTACGAATCCTGGATTGACAAATTAATGTAGCAATTTAGGACACACTAAATTGACCAAACATTTTGGCACCGTTGCCGGGGAAGTGTAACTAGGTAGCCAATTTCTTTAAAAAAAAAAACAATAAAAAGAAGGGAAAAATTGATAACTTCTTGAAGTATGCTCTCCTCTTGCACCTAGTGTGATTTGGAGGATCAGAAAAGAGAGTTATTGGTTCAATAATTTCTTAAGTATGCTCTCTTCTTGCACCTAGTGTGACCTGGAAGATCAGAAAGAGAATTATTAGCCCAAATTAAAAATAAAAAAAATGAAATGCATAGAGCAAGAGATTCTAGGGGAAGGTTTATAGCTAGAGCCAAGAGTTCGATTTTCACAACTCCATCTTCTTCAAGGCATAGACAAGATTCACCACCATCTACCCCTAGCCTTAAGATTCCTGGAATTCAAGGAGCAGCTGAATTAGAGGATTCTCCTACACCATCTACCAAATCTCATTTAGAAGAAGACCCTTTCTTTACTTCTACGGGAGAGCATATTGTAATTAAAGAAGTAGAATCACCTGAAGAAGAAAAGGAAGAAACTCCCTCTCATCCTCCCTTGATAGAAGAACCAGAGGACTCTGAGGACTTTGAAGAAACTATCTTGAAAGAGGAAGTAGTAGATGGATTCGGAGGTAGAGGTAGAGGTAGAGGAGGAGGAAATAATGGAGGCAACAATGGTGGAGGTGGAGGTAATAATGGAAGAAATAGGGAAGGAGACAACTCGTTTGGATTCCCTATAGTTGATGAAGAAACTCATACAACGATGAAAAACATCTCACCATCTGTCCTCCCCAACTTTTATGGATTGCGAAGTGAGGATCCTGAAACATTTCTGTTTGAGTTTGAAGTCGTGTGCCGAACCTATGACTATATGAAAGACTCTCAAAAACTCAAACTGTTTCCTTCAACATTGAAGGGAGCCGCTTTGAAATGGTTCATGGGATTAGTCACCCAATCTATTAGGACTTGTAATGATATGAAACAAACATTTTTGGATAGATACCTGGACTATTGCATGCCCACCAATCACAAGGATGAGGTATTCAAAATGGTGCAAAAAGAAGATGAAAATTTGGAGGATTTACTTGAAAGATTTCAATACAACTTAAAAAGAGAAAAGATGAGCAACTTAGATGAGGAAACTTTGAAAGCCCTTCTATTAAAAGCCATAAGAGATGAATGGATAGATATTTTAAACATGATGGGGAAAGGAGACATTTCTCAACTTCCACTTCGTGACATAACAGAACTATGTGTCCATCTCTCAAGGGGAAAATCTAAAACGGGAAAAGGGCCTAGAGATCCTTCTCTTATTAGGGCAAACAAATCTGCAACTGGATCAGTAAGTAGGGCAGAGATTGGCAATATGCTTGATGAATTCAAAACTGATATTTTAGGGAGCCTTAGTGAACAACTAGACACCCTTAAAATTCAAAACAAGCAGAAAGCAGAAACTGATGCTCTAGCCATCTTTTGTCCGAAATGTAGGAAGAAACATGATTTAAGGGAATGTCCCTTGGATGCAAAAGTTGTAGAAACATGTATGATTTTCTCAGAGAATCATGAGACCAAGGATTGTCCTTCAATTCCTGGACTCAAAGCTGTCTTTCAAGAAGATCCAAATTCGGTAGAATCTCTCTGTTTTGTTGCAAGAAGACCTTGGCAGGGGCAACAAACTCAAGGGGTTAACAACCCTATGAATTTTCAACCCCCACCAAATTGGAATTCTTGGCAACAACCTTGGCCCCAACCTCAAAATTCATATCAATCATGGGTACAAGGTATGCAAAATCCTTATGGGAGATTTGCTCAATTTTATCAATATCCTCCATATTTTCAAAATCAACAAGCTCCACAACTTCCAAACCCAAATCTACAACTTCCATTGCCATTTCCACAACAACAACCTTCTCAACAAAATCCAAATCCTCAACTCATGCTTCCATTCCAACAAAAGACAAATCAACTTCCGGCTCAGCCATTGCCAATTCATAACAATAAAAATCCTCAGAATACTTACATGATAGAAGGACAACAATTTCCTACCTATATGATTGTTCCTCTCAATGATGTACAACTTAGGTCTGGTAGAGTTTTAGAAAAACCTTCTATAGATGTCCAAGAGCAAGATACCTCTAAGGAGGACTCTCTTAAAGTCAATAAGGGTTCTGAGGAAGCATCTCTTCAAAAATCAAACATTCAAAAAGAGAAAGAAAAGTTAACCCCCACAACTCCTATAGTTGAGCAACTTGCATCTTCATCCACACCTCCTTTCCCTGAAAGATTACAAATTGATAAAGGGGTGGAAAAACAAATCTTGTTGCCTAACTATGATTTTCTAGATGAATTAAAAAATGTTTGTATCAAGATTCCCTTGCTACAAGCCATTAGAGAGATTCCTATTCTAGCAAAAACAATAAAGGAGTTGAGTCTCAAAAGACCAGGAAGGAAACCAAGAGATACAAGAAGAATCCACCTGGTAGGAAAAATTGCAGATATCATGATGGGAAAAATTACCATGCAGAAGTATGTAGATCCAAGTAGTCCAATTGTCAAGACACATATAAATGGGATAGAAATTCCAAACACATTGATTGACTTAGGGGCTGCTATCAACATTATGAGTAGACAAACTATGGAACAACTAAAACTTCCTAACCTTCTTTTTACACCTACTTTACTGCAACTTGCAGATCGATCAATTATTAAACCAGATGGTGTATTAGAAGATATTTCGGTCTCCTTAGATTCTTGGGAATATCCAGTAGATTTTATGATTTTGACTCCCAAGAGTAATCTAGGAGGGCACCCACTTATCTTAGGAAGACCTTGGCTAGCCACAGCTGATGCTTTCATTAGTTGTAGATCTGGGGATATGTACATCTCTAATGGTAATTCGACAAAGAAATTCAATTTGTATCCTCCAGCAAAAGCAATCACAGAAGTAGGAGACAATGAATGGGTCGATGATGAGGACACTATACAACCTGTCTTTACCATTTCTGAAATCAGTGAGGATAGTCAAATTTTGAACACATTAGAAAATTTTGAGACATCTTCAGAATATGACCCCACACAATTTCAGTTGGAATATGACATAGAATATTTATCATCAAGACAAATGTCTCTTTACTCTATGGAAGAGTTCGGTAGTTCTACCATTGAGATTTTTCCAGGAAAAACATTAAATATCAACAAAAATTTGGAAAAGTCACAACAGGAAGAACTAACCAAAATCTTGCAAAAACATTCTACTGCATTTGCATGGGAGTATACTGATATGAAAGGTATTGATTCTAAGACTTGCATCCATCATATCTATATTGAGGAAAACAGTAGACCAATCAGACAACCTCAGAGAAGGATGAATCCAAACCTTAGGGAGATAGTGAAAGAAGAGCTCCAAAAACTACTCAATGTAAACTTCATTTATCCAATTTCAGATAGCCGATGGGTCTCTCCTTTGGTTATAGTACCTAAAAATAATGGTAAATGGAGGGTATGCATTGATTACAGGGAATTGAACAAAGCAAATTTGAAGGATCACTTTCCTTTGCCCTTTATCGATCAGGTATTAGATACATTAGCAGGCAAAAAGTACTTTTCATTTTTGGATGGTTTTAGTGGCTATAATCAAATTCAGGTAGCACTTGAAGATCAAGATAAGACCACATTTACCTGTCCATGGGGGACTTTTGCCTATCGAGTGCTTCCTTTTGGGTTATGTAATGCACCTGCAACATTCCAAAGAGCAGTACTAGGAATTTTTTCTGATCTAATCCATGATTGTGTAGAGGTTTATATGGATGATTTTACGGTTTATGGTAATTCATTTGAAGAGGCATTAGAAAATTTGGAAAAAGTTCTTATAAGATGTAAAGAAACAAACCTTTCATTAAGCCATGAAAAATGCTTTATGATGTTTACTGAAGGGATTGTTTTGGGGCATCATATTTCGGGAGATGGGATTAAGGTTGATAGATCAAAAGTTGAAGTCATCTCCAAGTTGCCTATTCCAAATTGTCAAAGAGATGTTAGAAGTTTTCTAGGATTTACTGGTTACTATAGAAGATTTATAGAAAGCTTCACTAAAATAGCATCTCCACTCTTCAAATTGCTTACAAAAGACTGTGAATTTAAATGGGATCCTGATTGTCAATCAGCCTTTGAAACTTTGAAAACAAGAATATCTGAAGCACCCATCTTGAGAGGACCAAATTGGAAACTCCCTTTCCATATTTCTACAGATGCTTCAGATACAGCTCTAGGAGCTGTGTTGGGTCAAAAGGATTTAGTCCCTTATGCCATTTACTATACCAGTAAAAATTTGAATCCCACTGAGTTGAACTATACTGTAACTGAAAAAGAGTTTTTAGCTGTTGTTCATGCAATCAATAAGTTTAGACATTATATAACAGGCTATGAAACTTTTATTCATACTGATCATTCTGCGATTAGATATCTAATGAACAAACCTGTTACTAATGGCGGAGTGACAATATGGCTCCTACTTTTGCAGGAATTCAATATTACTGTGTTGGATAGACCAGGGAAACAAAATACAGTAGCTGATTTCTTGTCTAGGATTCAGAATACTAAAGAAGATTCTCCTGTAGAGGATAAGTTTCCTGATGAATACTTGTTTGCATTAACTACTAAGACCCCTTGGTATGCAGATATTGCTAACTATTTGGTTATAGGGAAACTGCCTCCACATTTATTTCCAAGTGAAAGAAGAAATATTATTCAGGAAAGTTCAAAATATTCATGGATTTCTAACGAATTGTTTAAAACAGGGCCAGATATTGTGATCAGAAGATGTGTCAGGGAGGATGAAATACCTGATATCCTCAAGGCATGTCATGATGAACCATGCGGCGGACACTTTGCTGACAAAAGGACAACCTATAAAATTCTCTCTTTAGGATATTGTTGGCCTTCCCTCTTCAAAGATGCAAAACAATATGTCAAAAGGTGTGACAGCTGCCAAAGAGTAGGGAAACCTACCCTTTCAAATGAAATGCCATTGCAACCACGGGTACTCATCGAACCCTTTGAAAAATGGGCTTTAGATTTCATTGGACCTATTAATCCACCATCTAAGCAAAAGAAGTATATATTGGTTTGTACTGATTATGTTACTAAATGGGTGGAAGCTAAAGCATTAGTATCAGCTACTAAAAATTCAGTTGTTCATTTTCTTTATGAGGATATTTTTACTCGCTTTGGTGTTCCAAGAGAAATTGTGACAGATCAGGGGAGCCAATTCACATCCAATTTGGTGGAAAAGTTGATGGAGGAATACAAAATCAAGCACAGAAGATCTACTCCTTACCATCCACAAGCAAATGGTCAAGTGGAGTCCACAAACAAAGTTCTTGAAAGTATCATCACCAAAACTGTTCATCTACATAGAAGAGATTGGGCAGAAAAGCTTCCTGAAGCCTTGTGGGCCTACAGAACTACATGGAGAAATACAACAGGACATTCTCCCTATGAACTTGTTTATGGGAAAGAAGTCCTGCTCCCCATTGAGTTCCAAGTCAAAACCTTCAAGATGGCAGTTCAATTGGGGATGGATCTATCAGAAGCCCAAAAGCATAGAATGGAGCAGTTGAATGAGCTAGATGAGATCAGACAAGAGGCAATTCTAAGAACTGATCTAGTTCAATATCAAAGAGCTAAATGGCATGACAAATACATCAAAGAGAAGAAGTTTCAAGAAGGAGATTAGGCATTGCTATTTGATTCCAAGTTTAAATATTTTAAAGGAAAATTTCAGACTCATTGGCTTGGGCCATATGAGATTGGCAAGATCTTTAGCAATGGAGCGGTAAGAATCAAGACCATTGATGAATCTCAAACTCCTCTTATTGTGAATGGCCACAGATTAAATATCTATCATAAGCCACTCTCAAAAGAGGAATTTGTCAAAATGTTTCAAGATAATTCTGCAATAAGGCTGGTGAAGAAGAATCCTTCTTCTCCACCAGCCTAGCCTTTGTTCTTTTCAGTTTCAAAAAAAAATTGTATAAGCCTGAAAACCAATCACTGATTGGCAGTCTTATACAGAAAATGTAGGGTGAAAATCAGGAACACCTGACACCCTATATTTTCCAAAAAAAAAAAATTCTCTCTCTCTCTCATTTCACAAGTTTTATGACAACCCACTCCATTTCATTCCACTTCATTCCACTCCACTTCATTTCATTTCATTCCATTTCATCTATTTCATTTCATTTCACCAATAAAAATTTTCTTTCATGACCATTTTCATTCAGTCAGTTATCATCTATCCATCTCCATTCACCCAAATAATTGCTGTGTCAGTTTCCGCAGCTGACACCAGTTTCCGCAGCCAGAAGCAGTTTCTGCAGCCACCACTCTGTTTTTCAAAAAATTACAGTCAGATGTTAGTTCAACAATCATGAAAACAAATGCAGGTATGAGGACATATTATGAAGACATGAGGCATTCAAAAGCATCAACAAGGAGCAACTGATTGAAGACTAATGAAAAATGGCAAGAATTCCAAGGTATGAGTAGAAATTTATTTCAAATGGTATTCAAGCACATTTTTACATAGTTATAAACCATAGCTCCATTATATGCAATGATTGCGTTGATAACTCCATAACCGTTCCACGATCTCTATACGATTCCCCCACAATCCTTGCATTTATTTTTAAACGGCCTCATAATCAAGCCTCTGGTCTTCACTTGTGTTCGGCTATACTTTGATACTCCACCTGTAATTATGGAACGTGGTTGATTTGACTACGACTTCTCTCAGCCGCACAAAATCCGCAGCCGTTTCATAAACGTGCTTGCGTCTACTCTGCAGCCACCCAATTTTAAATACTGCCAGATGCACTTTACTCCCCCTACTGTTCTATTGACCTCACGGCTGCATTTCCACCGTGCTCACATAAGCCTTCACCCCATTTTGTTCTCTGTTCCGCTTCATTCCGTGTACCTATTCTCTGATATCCGCTTACAGTCACTGGTCTCCTTCATAAACCCTATTCATTTCCGCTAATTCAGCCGTCTTACCTCTGCTAAACCCTCCTCACGCAGACGAGTTTTAAAGAACAGAAGGAAGGATGGGTCGGTTGTTGAGGACAGAACCAGAGGGACCCAAATTTATGGAAGGATACCCGCAAGTCAAAGACATATTGAAAAAGGCAAAATGGCTTCGGTTTATTCAAAAGTTTAAAGGCTACAATAAGGAGGTAACAAAAGCTTTTGCGAGGTCTTTCAATGGTCTGGAGGTGGAAATTGGGGACCTCAAATTTACAGTGACTGAGGCATCCATAGCAGCTGCTACAGAACTCCCTCAAGAAGGTGAACGCTGGTTCAATAACAAGAGCATTGGCGAGGAAGCCTGGAGAGTGATCCTACGTAACCCAGGTATGGATGTCACCATTTTCAAAAAGGGAATTCCTATCCATGCTTTAAAAGAAGAGTGGGCTAGTTTACTGTTGGTTATTCAAAAGTTTATCACCTGTGAGGGACGTTTTGGATCAATGTACATGTATCATACCCGACTGTTGATGAATTTCCTAGACAACCAGACCCTCAATCTGCCATACTTTTTACTAAACAATTTGAAAAAGATGTCTGTAACCGTCCAAAAGCATCTGGGGGACGTAGAACCACATTTGTATCACCATGGTCTCGTGAAAATCTTGATAGAAAAACAATTAAAAGAGAAAAAGGACATCTGGGAGCAATTTTTAATTAGAAATTTCTTTGAAGAACCCCAAGAAACCCCTGAAGGCAGTACATCAAAAAGAAGTAGAAGAAAGAGAACAGGTGATAAAACTCAAAGCACTCCTACTAACACAGTTGAAAGAACTAGTAGAGAAGAAAGACTGTCTAAAAGGAGGAAGGAAAAGACTGAAGGTAAAAAGCCAACAAAATCAAAAGAGAAAAGAAGCATTGAGGCTATGCATCAAACCCCTTCCTCAGAAGAAGACCATCAAGTATTGTCTGAGAGACTAGTTCACCTTCAGGAACAGTCAGCTATGGCCAAAAAGAAAGGAAAAGAAAAACAGAAGGAAAAAGACAGTAGTCCACAACATGTAAGAAGAAGCACCAGGCTTAAAGGAAAGTGGAGGAAAGCACAAACAAAAGGACCCCATTTTATTGATTTGGGAGAAGGAACACCTGAACAAACTCCAGCTGGCCATAGTCCACCTCATTCTCAGCCAAACGTTGAAACTAGTCCTCAAGATGTTGACATGAGTCCTTTTCGGCTAGATTTTGAAGTCAATTCTCCTCCACAGCATTTTGGGGACAGCCCAAGGAAAACGACACCCGAGATAGATCCAAAGCAACAAGAGGTGTATGATTACATAGAATCCTTAGAAAGAACAGCCACGGGTCCCAGCACTTCATCCACTCAGCCTCACACAGCACAAGAAGCTCTAGTCCAATCATTGAAACAAGAAGTCTTTGAGTTGGAGGTTTTAAATAGACATATTAAAAATGAAAATGAAGCATTAAAGGAGCAAAGAAGATTGGACAAGATCATTCATGACAACACTATGCTACATCTGGGACTGTGGCACAAAAAGAACAGGAAATTGAAGAAGAAATGTAAGAAGATAAGTAGAGCACTGATTAATCTCAAATTCAGATGCTTGATGAAGAAGCCCAGGATGTTAGCAGCACCAAGAAAGAGGAGAAGAGGACTGGATGTACTGGAAGAGGTATCAGGGCATATGAATTGAAGGAGGATGATCAAAATTTTGGTTGCATGGGGACATGCAACACCTTCACAGTGGGGGTATGTTGAGTCCCAAACTTGCATCTTTCCTATACACCTTTCTAGACTTTTTCCATTTACCTGGACCTTCTAAGTCATCAACATCATTGCATATTAATCATAAAAGAGAATTTAAAGTGTTTTTTAACTATGTTTTGTGTCTGTTGTTTGAATTAGATTTTTTCTCATTGAGCTGCGAAATCTTGTCACTTTCCGCAGCTGCTTCAACTTTCCGCAGCCATTTTGTTAAAGTCTATATTGCAGGTGTCTTCAGGCAAATCAAGCCACATGGGCAAGTTGGAAATGACATGGATATGTACCGAGTCCTATTGGCTCAGTCGAATTCACCAAAGAAGGCCGTGGTCAAAGGTAGTCAAGCGGTGGTCAACCTAAGAGTCCTACGGTGACAGAACTCCGTTTTTCACCACGTGAAGACTTGCGTGGTCGTTCCTAAACCTCAGGGGACATATCAACACATGTGAACTGCTCCATAAGCCGAATCCAACGGCCACCCTCCATAGATTTAATATTCACGGCAGCCATAATGCTAGATTTCTGGACGTGGTTGTTCACGTGTCTTTTATCAGCGTAGATTGTAGGAAAGTAGTTATGTCATCCTATGTTATAAATAATGCGTTCTTATACGCATAATAGCTAGCTTCTATAGTGTAATTTTGCTGTAAAGAAAGCCCACTGTGCCGTGACATTATTTCCTTGTTATGACTGCGTTTTGAATACATGAGAAGACTCTGTTCATAAGCATAATTCGTGTTTAATAGCTGTTGCCCGAGGATTGTGTAGAGGGCCCCTACACACGCCGAGGTTTTGTTTATTGTTGTATAGTTTCATGCTTTATTTCCTTACGTTCATTATGCCATAGTTATTCACGTGTATATATTACATCTCTTATGGTATTGACGTTTTATTTCTGTCCATAATTTTTCATGCTTTATATTGCTGTTAACTGATCAGTGTCTTTGTTCCAGATTACAGTAGGCAGCCCGGGCATTTGCACATAGTTTTACAATGACTAATGACATGGAATCAGTCTTGTCCTTCTACTGATTTATTTTTCTTAGCTTTTAATTCCAACACTGTTTAATTTTTTTTCAGTTTTGTAGATTTTCTTTATTAGTTAGATTAGATATTAAATTACTCATATCATTATCAGTTACCTCTGAAAACCATAGCGAGACTAATGGTGAGGGATTGAATTATGAGTGTGTAGTTTGATATTAGTTTATTTTTCTGCAAGTTAGATATTAAATTGCTCATGTCATTATCAGTTACCTCCGAAAGCCATAGCGAGACTAATGGTGAGGGATTGAAGTATGAGTGTGTAATTTGATATTAGTTTATTTCTCTGCAAATTAGATATCAGATTGCTCAAGTTGTTTATGATTACCTCCGAAAGCCATAGCGAGACTAATGGTGAGGGGTCAGAATATGAGTTGATGTAATTTGATTTTAGCTTTACTTTGCTTGCAATTCTTGATTTTCTTTTAGCACAATTTCTTTTGTATTTAGGCAGCAGCAAGGGTAATGGGTTTCATGATCAATTGTTCACTATTTGTTTGACTAGTATAGTGGCACATTTTCATTATCTTTTAGGAATTAATTTTGTCATTGCATGTTTTTAAAACCCTTTTGAAGTTTGAAGTTTGGAAAATCATTATAAAGGACATCATTGCCTTGAACATTTATATCCATACTTGTCTTTGCACTTTCCATCTCAAGCATTAGGAAACCAACAAAGACAAATAAAAAACCCGAAAACGACAAAAAGTAAGAGAGATAGGTTATCTTGCACATATAGTGCGCCAGCACTTCGTCAAATGCGTAATCTCAGAAATTGACAAATTAATGTAGCAATTTTAGGACACACTAAATTGGCCTAAACAAGCTAGCGAGAGAGAGTAATCTTCCTTCGCTTTCGCTAAATGTGCAAGTAATGATGGAGTGAAGGTGGAGGTTAATATGATAGCGTGAAAAAGTCAAAAATGGGTGAGCACTAAGCTGGGCAGCAGCAGAAAGCCTTCTTCCTCTACCTTTGATGATAAATTTGATTCAATGATGAAGACTATGGAAAATTTGATGTGATAGGTTGGCCCCTGAGAATACCTCTTCTCCTCACGCACAACATGAACCTCGCGTTTAGAAACCCCTCAATTTAGAAGACCCTCGAGAATCGAGCAGTTGAAGAGAGAAAATAGAAATCGACGAGCTCTGATCCTCTAGTGAGACCTCCTTTCCGTGCAGAACTTTAGTTGATGAAAGAGGATGAACCTAAGAATCTCCTAGAGATTCTATTCATTGTTTAGATGAAGAAATGTCTAGAATTTTCTCGATCTCAAAGAGGAACATGATGAATCGGACCAAGGTAGTCACAGAGAGGAACCATCGACCATCATTTTGAAAGGGAATCAACATGCAATTCTTGAGATGCAAAAACAATACAACTCTCGAAGCCTATAAATGTGCCAATAATTAAGCAAACACACACACGGCCCAAGAAAGATACACCTAAGGCTGACGATGAAGGCAAGAAAGAGTGTCCCAGCAGGTGCATTGGTGGCAAGAAATATACAAGCTACCTCCTCCTCCTATCCAAAGAAGTTTGCTGAAAATCTATTTTTGTTTTCGAGCTTTGGAGAATGAAATTTCTAAGATCAAAATACGATGACCTTTTTGGGTGAGCTTCTCAAGTTAAATGAGTATAGAAGCAAGATTTTTAAACGATGAATTCGAAAACCGGAAGCTGGCATGTATCTTGAATTTTCTAAGAGGATCGTCCAACCATATACTTGGGTCCCGAAGATCAGAAGATGAACGAGAATGAGGAGGTGCTCCTTTTATGTGTGAGCCTCACATCTCATGACATGACGTTGCATAATGCTATGTTGGATTCAGGGGCCTTCTTCACAATATTATGCCCAAAGAAGTAACCATGGGAGAGGATGGGGTTAGAAATAACTAGACCACATAAAAGATTTTGTTTTCTTTTTGATTCAAAAAGAGTCTCAATGCATTGGTTTAATTACGATGTTGTTGTTGGTCTTGCTACAAGTCCCCTGCCATGACGGTCTGTCGGCGGACACTGGTGGTGCAGCAAGAGCATCTCCACCTAAGTTTGGCATGCTATTATCAAGGTCATAGTGCAGAAAAAATCAAAGGTACAGTACGTGTATGGATCTCACTTATGCCATCATTCCTCTACTGGTGAGCAAAGGAGACCCAGATAGAGAGACAATAATGGCTTGTCATGAAAGAGTCAGTACAGACTATGACCTCCAGAATTTTCCAATTTATGCTCTTTGATATTGAAACTCGATCTTCTATTCTTTTCAATAAGCTCTGAATGATGAAGGCGAGAAGATGAGAAGAATGGCGAGTAAAATCGGCAATGGAAATTGGATGTAGATAGAAAATCAGTGACGGAGAAGATCGGAAAGTCGACGTATAAGAAGGAAGAAGGTTGGTGGTTGCTGCACTTTGATGGATTAGCGAGAAGAGAGGGTGCGTGATCAGGTATTTAGACTCACACTCCAAGTTATGAAAGTGTTGCTATTTTCCCACAAACTAAATTTTGATTGCACAAATAACATGAAATTTCGAGTATGAATCCTCGATTTTGGGCTTTAGAGGTTTGAAAAGAATGAATGCTCAAAAGATTTATGTTTATGGGAGATTCCGAATTAGTCATTAAACAATTTGAAGGTGTGTATCAAACAAAGGATACAAGAATGAGGGCATTATAGAAACTTAGTTACAGACATGCTCGGGCACCTCCCAAGCATATTCATTCATTGTCAACACCAGAGACGAAACTCCATATCACTAACTCTCTAGCTATCTTTGCAAGTCTTCTTTTTCATTATCATACATTCCACTAAAAAATATGAGGTTTAAGTTCGCCATAGACCACCTATTCCCTTTGATAATATTACCCATTGGCAAGTTTTTTTGAAGATGACCAACAAGTGAAGAACTTTATTAGAGTTGAAAGAAGAGTTTGAAACACACAAATAGATCAACAAAACATGAATCTAAGGAAATTTTGAAATGCTACGGCTAAAGAATAATTCTATGCAAAAGGCCTCATACCCCTTTGAGAAGCTTTTTCTTTGATCGGAATGATGTTTTCAAATCTCCTAAGACACGTGCTGACGATGAAGAGGTAGAGAGTTGTAACCTTGGTACAATAGCTGTGCAAAAATGATTAAAATTTCCAAAGTTTATTTCAATTGATATGAAGTATAGGTATATTGAGATGATGAAAGAGCTTTCACAGATGTTTTTTCTTGGAGGTTATGCTTTGATTTGAAGAAGTATGATCTGTCACTATTATTCAAAGGCATACTATTCCCATAAATAAAATGAAAGACCTTTCAAACAAAGTAAGTTGAGGAGGATTAATCCACTTCTCATGCCACTAATTAAGAAGGAAATCAAGAAAATATTTGATGCCAAAATCATTGTTCCAATCGGACTCCTCAAATTGGCTTACAAACTTGGTCTCAGTTAGCGAGAAAAGAGTGGAGAACAATAATATGCATCGACTTCGAAACTTGAATAAAGCCTCTGCGAAGGACAACTATCCTCTCCCAAATACGACAAATTTTTCAAAATACTGTTGGTTCCTCGCAGGATTTCTATGCTTGATGGTTTTTCAGAGGTACTGATCGGATCCTCGTGCATCCGAATGATCAAGAAAAAACAACCTCGCCATACACGATGGGGCACTTTCGCCTGCCAAGATGCCATTTTTTTCTCATGAATGCAGGTGAGCCACGTAGAGGAAATGGATATTGACGTTTTACGAAGAGAAGGACAAGATAGTGGTTGTTTATCTTGATGGCTTGTCAGGTCTTCTCAAGTGAGGGAATATGGATCACTTAAGCAATCTCGAAACACCTTTTGGTACACGAGTGTAGAAGGTTTGGCATTTCTCTAAATCCCACACAAAAGAAATTTTTTCTTTAAATTCGTAAATTACTTGGACACGTTATTTCTGAAATATGGGATCAAGATTGATCCAAAAACGTCAATGCAATCTCGGAAAGTGGATTTAGCCTCAGAAGCGAGAAAGCGAGATTCAATCTTTCCTTGGAAAAGTAAATTTTGTAAGGAGAATCGTTGCTCGTAATTTTCTGCTTGATATTGTGAAGGACATAACAAAGATCGTCGAAGAAAGAGTTGACATTAAGTGGACGGCGGAAGGAAAAACACCTCATTTGAGAGAGATAGGTACTCACTCAAGCAACTTGAAGTATTGACTTCGATCCCGAGATTTCCTCAAAATAACTACGGTTTTCATCGCATCGTAGTAAAATGAGCAATTCTTTGAGTTTTGTGCAAAAGGGGCAATGAGAGGTATTCGAAACGTGCCATTTGGGCTTTTTAGTAGGACATTAGCTAACTTTTGAGCTGAAAGTACATTTCACCTTAGAGAAGCGAGCAATATGCCTTAGCTAAGGCCATCAAAATATTTCGGAATTTGCATTCGTGATCTCTCATATTGTGGGTTTTGCTCCCTAATATTGTCGTGAAAGACATCCCAACCTAGTTGATCCTCATGTGGTGGTAAGAGAAATGGTTCTAACTTTACGGAACATGATATAGAGATCTGCCAACAAAATTGGTCGAAAGGACAAGGTCTAGAAAAGTTGATGGCATAGTCGAAAATTTCCTCGCTCTTGACATGAACTTAATTGCAAAAATATCATGGCAAATTTGGATGAGGAAGAAGAGCTGTGCCTATTGAAGAAAAGTACATCATTTTAGATTTCTATAATGATATTGCTTGTCCTACATCATCATATCAACACCTGTTGAGCTGATCGAAGTACTAAAGGCAAGATTTTTGGAAGCTAAAATCCTTGAGGTATCGCATCTTTGATAAAAAATGTCGCTGTAAAGGGATATCGACGGTATTTTTTTGAATTGTTTGCTAGAAGAGGAGATCTTTGATAAAGTGATTGAGGAGTCTCCACGAAAGGAGATTGTGGAGGCCATGATTACTGGAAGGCTACGTTAAAGCAAGATTCTTAGAGCGGTGGTATTATTTGCCTACAATGTTTAAAGATGTCTCACAAAAATATTATTGCTTCGCTCTCGCATGAATGCCGAGGATTTTTTTATGGTAAGAAAGAATCTTGTACCTTTACCTTTAATGCCTGTCTCATGTGGAAAGGATCCATTTCGGCAATGGGAGGCCAGATTTTTATTGGAGAGATCTGGTCCATCATCATCTGTGCCAACATCGCTAGATTCCTCGCGAGAGCCCGAGTTACTTCACTAAATGGATTGAAGCAATCACAACTAGGCGTAGCAAATGATTCCATTATTATTTCTGGAGAATAATATTTTTCTGAATCTGGTTGCCCCACGAAGACCATAGCCGATAATGCACCAGGCATTTAATTTCACAGAAAGCGCGATTTAATTTTTCTCATCAATATCATGTTACTCTTGGGAAGAATTCCACTACATATTATCCACAAGGGAATGGACTTGTTGAATCTTTCTAACAAAGAGAAATTTCGAGGTGATTATTAAGAAGGTGTTGCGGAAAACAAGCATGGCATGCGGCACGCGAGCAAGTATGCCTTTATGGGCTAGTAGAATATGGCACAAAAAGGTCAATTGGAACTTCACCTTTATGGGCGGTATATGGAGATGGAAGCCATTTTTCATACATCTTTAGTAGTTCCTATCATGCAGAAATTTGCTTCAAGGATCGAAGAGGAGATAAATGCGACTCGAGAGGAGAAATGAATCGACTCGGTATGCTTTCTGTAACGAAGAAGAGGATGAAGTTTATAAGCGGTAATCAACAATCTAAAAACGGGACTCAAGAAGACGGACTTTGTGAAGATCAAGGAAGAAAATTTTCAAATTCAAGATGTGGTTTTGAGAAATGGGAGGCTGGACTGAAGAGAAAGGGAAAACATGGTAAGTTTGAGAAGATATGGAAAGGTCCATTTAAAGTAGCCACTGCATGGAAAACAATGCCGATACATTCGAGATATGGATGGACAACTGCGTGTGCTAGAGGGCACTGTCGATGGTAGGTTTTAAAGCACTACTCTCTTCTGTAAAATCTATTTGAGTCATTCATATCATTGTCTATATTCCATTTTATGTGTCCTACGCTATTAATGACAAGCTAAATCATCAAGCTTGAGTACGCAGGGTGAAGAGCGCCATTAGATTTTGACGAGAAATCTTGGCGAAGACCAAAAGTTTTTATGTTTTTTCATGAAGATGGATAGAAACACTAGAACTGCTTGGTTCTTTGGTGTACCACGCAAACCATCCCAAGTAGAGCCACTTTACTCATGGCTCAAAAAATCAAAACATCATTTTGAAAAGGTTACATAGGTTCATGGGTCAAAATAGGGTTTTTAGGAGCCATTTTCTAAGTTTGATCGATGGAAAGTGTTTAACTTTTTATGGTTTGATTTTACCCTACGGTCTAAAATCAAACTCATTTTAAACTCCTCCATGTCAAATCATTCATCATTTTCTACGATTCATTCATTTCCCAATGTATACCAATGGCTTAATTAACCAAGAAAACCACAGCTTTCGTAGCGTAACGTTACAACTGTAGTAAATTCACTTTGCACTTACGGAAACTAGCGATGGTTTCATCGCGACGCAAATAGGTCAAATTAACACTACAAGCACTACTGAAAAGCGCGATTTTCTGTCTGTCTTTGTTTATTTCGTGTTGTTAGGTGTCGGAAAACGTTGGGAAAGCGGTAAGTTAGATGCTTTTTGAGTCATGGAGTGATGAAATCGAAAGCACATGCCCACGTTTGCAGTCATCATGTTGTACGGTTTAGGTAATAAATAGTCACTGCATGAGCCGCGAGAAGACATTTAAACTTTTGATTATTTTCTCCTAATTAGTCATTCTCATTCCTTATTCCTCCATCGTAATATCTAAGCGCTCTAGAGAGCTAGTTGTAATGAGCCAAACTTGTGGGCGTTGGTTTCGACTAGGGTTAACTAAATTCATACTGCAAGCGAGGGTGAACATCTCATATTGCTTAGCGTGGGTGAAAATCTCACATCTAGTCGAGGCGTAGTTCTTTGAGGAACTATGGCGGGAGAAGAGAAAATACACCGGAGGAGAGGAAAATGCTTAAGACATGAACTCCTAGACACATGAAATAAATAAAGTGAAGATCCACAGTGATGGAAGCATTCGACGGAAGAGTGGGTTGCCCACATTTTGTGAGGAAGTGCAAATTTCTGCCATACACAAGCATCGAGGAATTTTCTTTGAATTTCGGTGGAACAACCACTAAAGTGGGAATGTTAAATTTGTCTATTACACCGAGAGGTCATTGCTTCTGTTACAAAAATTCCAAGAGGTCGAAAACACAGTTCAAAGTTCAAATTTAACATGGAGCGTTGTAAGGAGTTCATAGGCTTTGAAACACATTCGAGATGGATCTCAACAATGTTGTTCCGAAGCTATATCAAAGATAAATATTCAAAATTTATGCTCATCATCCAAAAATACTTTGTGAATACGAGATATCACAAAGTTTACTCATACCATTTCAAATTATGCACTTCAACGAGATATTTCCCTTGACTTACCTTTTTTATACGCAAAGTCTTTCAAATATGGGCAGTAAAGGTTCAAGCAAAGTCTAAGGGGAGTGAGATATCATTGTTTCATTATGGCTTAATGAAATTATTGGTTTTATATGAACTTCAAAGGTTAGGCGGTCGGGTCTCATTCTTGTTTGTTAATGGTTTTGGGTTGGATACTCTAACTCACCGCAAAACCTAAACCTAATAAAATTTCATCACCACTAGTAGTAGAACGAGCCAGCTTTTGGTTGCAAAACCAAAATAACCTACAAAGTAAAGCCAAGTAAAGCAAGGCGAGAAAATCCGGAGAAAATGCGAGTCTTGACACACCAACTCTACTATACACGAGAACGGAAACCAAAGGCGATCAAACATGCAAAACAAGAACAAGTTGTTAGCGAACAAAGGACCAAGAGAATGACTAGAAGCCAAACGGTGATTTTGAAAGAGAAGACGGTGGCTACGGAAAGACGGAAACCGGTAACTAAGGGATCACAGGATATTCTACATGCCATTGACATAGAGGAAACACCTATTGTCCAGAAGTTGAATTCATAGATGAAGATGGGCGAGAAGTTGAAAAAGGCCAAATGCAGCAAAGAAGATTAGAGTTTGAGGTAGAAATGGCGGGTTTCATTTTCCAAGGAAGAAAGCCTATCATAAGGCATGATAGGAAATTAATGGAGAGCGACAAAGAAGTTAAAATACCCTTTGAGATAGCCCAACTACCTAAAGATATTATTGACCTCTCATCACCCACGATAAAGGATACGATCGACAAATTAAAAAAGGGGAAAGAAAGTGACGGAAACGGTTAACGATTCCTTGAGTAAAAGTTGAAATTGGCAAATCGAGGAAATTGTTGTCATGAAAAAAGAAGCTAGGAAGCACGATGTTGAGAAAATGCCAATTTGAAAAGATGAGCGATTGGGAGGAAAAGTTTGATATTGTTTCTAAAGCCTTAGACAATACACAATAGCTTGTCGAGTGGAGAAGAATTCTGGCAAGATTAGAAGCCAAACATGTCGAGAAGGTGAACATAAATGTGCGAGCCACCAAAAAAGGTCTTAAAAGAACCCGAATTGAAAGACTTTAAAGTGGCTTGAACTAATCCATGATCGACTGCCCGGAGACAAAAGGTATCAAAATGACGATTGATTGAAGAACCATTAAACTTGACCAATTGTAAATGAGGAAGAAGTACCTCAAGGAGCCTAAAGTGAAGTTGGTTTTATGTTTAGTGGATGATGAAGACATGTTAGTTACGAGTTTTTGACACTCACAACATTCATTTTCCAAAATTATGCAAAAAACTACATTTTTAACGAGTTTTCGACGGTTTCGTAGCGCCTCGAGTCTTGAAAGGCGACCAAGCGCTGCGAAACTGCGCTAGCCACGTTTTTTTTCTTTTTGACCAGTTTTAGAGGGTGTTAAGAGCTGAAATTGGTATGAAACATGAGTTGGATGATGATAAATCTGATTCAAATGGAAATATTTGAAATTTTTGAAGATAAAGGCTTGTTTTGTAGCACTACGCGCTACGGCGAAACACTTTCGTAACTTCTTGCCTTCATCCTTTTGAGCATATTTTGAAGTGATTTTTTGGATAGGCCAGGTTATGAAAGAGTTATAGACCATGTCAAAGCCATGATTCAACATTCAAGACCACGAATTGAAGATTAATGACAACCAAAATGTTCAAAGAAGAAGAAGACCATTCTAAAAAATGGGGTCTTGTTTCCTATTTTGAGGGATCGGTTAAGTGGTTATAAAGAGATGAATGCCATTATATAAATTCAACCATGTGACGGCATACTTGTCAATGATGTAATTTTTTTAAGTGGATAAGGTTGTTAAAGATAATAATGAGTATTTTGAGTCCTTTTTGAAATAGAATTTGTCAAGTAGGATAGATGTTTGTTTACATACATAAATTTTATGTTTGATAGTTATGCAGGTGTCGGTGGACAAGAAGTTGATGTATCTAGCCTAGAGGTAGATCATCTCATTATGTACAAACTATATTAAAGGCCATTAGGTCGAATTATCAAAGGGTTGGAGATTTTTGGCAAAATTGCGGCTTATTGTAAATTGATTGTTGAAGCTAATACATATGTTGTTACTTGACCAACTTGAGATGCAGAAAGAGTTTTTAGTCACAGATTGTTATTTCATATTTTATATATCTCTCTTGCGATGGTTTTCATTTATATTACTCATAATTCATCCATGTGATGCTCTTGACTTCCTTTATAAGTGAATTGGCATTTGTGTATTTCCATGTCTCATGTGTGTAGCCTACTACTACTAAAATTTTTGACTGCCTCCAACCATGTCATGTAAACTCATTGGATCACTAAAATTTTTACTCCATAAAGCCAATGTCTACATTTTGATGTTATTTTCAACCTACATCTATCATAATCGGTTTATTTCCTAAATAGTTTAGCCATCTATATCTTTATTCTATATCATTAACCCTTAAGAAACCCTCTTAGGTACAGGAAGCTAAGCCTCAATTACAAAATTGGTTTGAAATAGTTACATGAGATTTTACGATCGAAAGCGGCCTATCGAGTCCCAATTTTGTGATAACGGATCCCATAGTACATGGTCGCTCTTCTACCCGATTACCAGAGTGTCTCCAACTCCAATTCACGTAGGTCTCTCTCTCTCTCTCCACACGGTACACGAAGAAAAGAAACTATAATGTGTTCAACTATATAGTTCTTTCTAGACCATTATTTAATTTCGAGTGAGAAGGATTTGTAAATTTTGAGAGACATTAGAGAATCAAGTATTTAAAAATCTCTAAGGTCTAAAAAGGAAAAATAAAATTGTGCACAAAAGGAACCAGTTAAATGTGCCTTTTCGTGCATAATTATTCGATAAGCATGCCTTTGCATGGCTTTTCCTCAAAAAGCCGCACTGTCCCGAGAGTGGGAAAAAATTACTTTCCGAGACCACAAGGCACACTTGAGGACATTGATCCCACACTCTGAGGTTGCCTAAGGATAGCCACCCAAGCCTCCTTAGGACCTCAAGGGAGCATAAAATGGAATAAATGTGGCACACAATGGAATCACCCTCCTATCTTGGGTCACCACCCACATTGTACTAAGAGAGGGAAGGAGGATTTGAATTCTCCTATAAAAGGCCACCAAGAGATGCACAATATGAGAACACATTTTCTATGCTGCGAATTGCCCTAAGCAATACCAAGCAATGTGTGATCCAGGAACAGTAGATAGAGGGGACTCGCTTTTTGGCCATCCAAAAACTCCATTCCACCATAGTAGAGAGAGGGAGACTTTGTGCCAAGGAAGCTCGGAAGTAAAGACATTCTTGCATCAAGACTTGGAGCTCCATAGTTCCAAGGGCTCCTTAGCAAGTGGGTTAAATTTTCATCCTCATTTCCTACCAGCCGCCCAATAAGAGGAGATGTAAGCACCGTTGTTTGGATTATTACAGTTGTTTGACTCTATTTATAGCTTTTGTTTTTATTTTCTTTAGTTTTATTTTTAGTTTTTATGTTTGAATATGCATGCTATTTCTCTATCTAGTATGTTTATGTTTTAGTATGTTCCACTAACTTTCTTGACTCCATCTATTTTACATACTGTGAACAATAACTTAAGAGGGAAAAACCACCCCTCTTAAGCAAGTATGGTTTGGTACATTCGTGCGCCAAACACACTAACACAAGGGGTGTATGGTTGGTGTCCATAGGATATGTTGTGCGGGGAAAACATTGGTTTTAGGGTTGGGTTGCCCATATGGACGCAATGAGGTTAGCCGGTGGCATACTTCTATTCGCATAATTGACCATCGGTATAGACCCTACACCGAAGTTTAACCACTTAAAGGAACAACATTAACAATTGGATGTCATGTTTGTCCTATTGAATGTGAGGTAAAGTGCCCACTGGCATATATGTATTTGTGACAACATGCCCCCCTATCATAACTGGCAAGGGGTTTGAACTCGACAATGGGTTCCAACCAAGGTTGCTAAAGGAATTAAGTAGCCTCGCTAGTGGGAGCGAAGCCATGAGTCACATGACGTGGTCACAATAGGAGAAGATCCCAAAGGGTTTGGAGGATTCACTTACGGTTGTCGGTAGTTTCTGAGATCGATATGCTTTGACTACTAGGGGTTGCCAATCATTGGTGTGGGGCGGCAATGCAGCGAGGGAAGATGGTGGTGGGCAGGATTTCGGCACTTGATGGCATTGACCCCATGGGCGTTGGTTGTGAAATGGATGTGGGTGCATACGAATATATAAATTGGCACAGTGTAACTAAACTAACGATGTCCCCAATGGGTTGGTAAGGAGGATTATAAGGATGTACAACTCCTTACGTAAAAAGGATCCTCTAGAAGTTCCTCGATGTGGAGCTATATGAAGTCGGGGATTATCCTTTGAAGTGCTCCTTCGGAGAAAGCCTAGCTCCCATGAGGCTAAACTCCTCCCCGGTGTACGATGGAGAGGAGACATGTTGTTATGCGGAAAGACAACAAGGGTCGAAAGAACGCCACGATGGCTTGATTTAATTTTATCAAATTTTTATTATTTGTGATGTATTATAAAGTCTCGTGATAGTAACCACACACCTTTAAAAAAAAGGACTTCTAAGAAAAATCAATCAATCAAGCAACCGGAAGGGTATGACCCTATACGAGTACTACCATTCTTTGGAGATGAAACCCGGTATCACAATATCATACGAGAGAGAGTTAGTCGATATACGATTGTGGATTTGCACTAGGCTTCGCCGAACCTCGGACAATAGGTGTCGCCTCTCGTGAGGCAGTGCCCTCCCAAAAGGCAGAAGACGGTAGGTACGTATGTTTTAGGTACCGGGGGCAACTGCCACGGTCACCTTGTATAAGTCCTAAAATTCCTAGCGACTAAAGATACACTCCAAATCACGAGAAAATTTCGGTCATAATTGGCTGAAACTGACATGCTATAGAGGCGAGGAATACCTAGATCTCGATCTAGTTTCGACATCCTCAAGGGAACCCCAATATATAGCATGTTCACCGAATACCTCAAAGGTGGGCTACATTCTCATGCACCTTGGTGTTGTCTCGTGCTTAACTCCGGTGGTAGTGGAGTGGTCAGAACGATATGGTCGTCAAAAATTTCATTTTTTAATGACTCTAGTTTTAATTTTGTGATCTTGGTTGATTTTATCATATTCTACCCCAAGATCCTAGCTAAACTCTTGTTGGTGTGTGCTCGAAAAAAATTATATGATTAATTTTGTTATCGCTTGATTCTTAGTGTGCTTTATTTATTAGTCTTGCGGAGGGGAGCGGACATATGAAATGTAATGAGACTATGACTCAAACCATGCGGAAACGAATGCTCTAAATATTCAATTCAATGAAGAGTTTATTCTACATGGAGAGATCTTTCAAACATCCATGCACCAAACATTCAAATAACACGAGTTCAACCTTAAAATATTCGAGACATCTATCTATCCTCTCTAATTTTAACCAAAAGTTTCGAGAATGAATTCAAATGTGTTCAAAAAACCAACAAAAAAAAATCTTCTTCAAAAATTAGATGCTACTAACACTAACTTTTTTAAACAAGAAAACTAAACATGCTAGCTAGTAATCGGCCATGAGGATCCAAGAAAAAAGAATCTGTCAGTAGTAAAGAAAATAACTCCACGGTAGAAGAGGCTTAACAAGGGTGTAGAAACAACAGTTTGGTTGGGTAACAATGGAAAGCGAGAGGCTACAAAGCGTTAATGATAAGACTAACTTCTTGTATACGAGAAAAAGCAGCAAAATATTAGCACTAAAACACTCTCGGGGGAGTGTTACTGGGGGGTAAAGTTGTACAGGATGGCTGAAACGGGGTCTATTCTGGGCTACATGAGCTACTAAGATGATTCTGAGAGCATGCAAGCTTATACGCAAGGGGGTGTGTGAGAAGAGGAAAGAGCCAAAAAGCTAAGGAAAAATCACGAAACTTGAGATCAAGTCCCTGTGGTATGAAGAGGCTACCTTTCAAGGGGTAAAATGCTTGGGTGGTAGTTGATAGATATCCCTTCTCGAGGCTTTCAATAGCAGAGGCAAGACTATCGGATTAGTTGTAAAGTTACAAAGACATTGCATACATGTTCATACTAATATATAATTGACAAAGCAAATATATTGAATGATTACCTCTTTGTAGATAGTAGATCCTATGGAGAGCACTAAGAGGTGTGGAGGAAGTCCTTCCCTCCCTGACTCCAAATCTAGATCCTGTAACCAAACAAAGCACCGTGTAATATTCACAATGGTATCGCTAAATAACAATATGACAAGTATATAATCGAAATTTAGCTATTCAAACCGAGCCATTTATATCATGCTTCGTAGACAAATAAACAACAAATGTGACACCGGAAACATTAAATGGACAAAACAGATATAGTTCTATTGATTTATAAGAAGGATGATTACAACCATTGGATGTACCAAGCCCTCCTCTATCTTCCCGATTCCTCTCTACTTCTCTATATCCAAGCATGATGGATGCTTGGGCCAAGAAGTCCTCCGTGGACCATAACGATCATTAAGCCTCACACTCAGCAACGATTACGCTCTACATATGATCGAACCTTTGACCTTGATTAAGAGCCCAAACCTCCATTATATAGGAAACGGAGAGGATAAACCTTGCCGATCCTTTCAGCAGTTCAAATCACGAAATATCTTGATGTTTCCTGGCTTTTCTTGCTTTTTCCTTCCTGGGAGTTCAATTGTGTTTTGTAATGTTCCAAAGTCTTGCTTCAAGCTAAATGGAACATTAGAGTTAAGCGACTATAGCGCGATAAATAAATGGGTAGAAAAGCCCATAAGTCTCTAAGGAGGATAAAAACACTCTAAGTGTGAAAGGATACATTCTTTATAGCTTAATAAAACACCTTCATGTGTGAACAAAGATAAAATGGAGCTACTTTGACCAAGTCCAACGGCGCAGGTTTAGTGGAGGAGGAATCCTAGGATGGATAACGCAATTTTGGAGGGAAATGTAACTTGAGTTAGAATTAATAAGTGAGTGGGGCCAAGGGCAAGAAAACTCACATCTTATATAAGGAAGAGGATGGTAGAATTATAAATCATGTTGTAGATTATTATTCTTGTTTGTGATAATTTTTTTTACCTTTCTTGCTTAGAAAAGTTGCAGTGTTGTTAGCACTAGGTGTTCCGGGTGGGAATCCCACCTCTTTCCTTTGAGTAGATCATTGGAAGATTTTATATTCATCATTCACATTAGTTTTCATGTGACTTCATACATCTACATCGGTATGGCTTTTCGGAGATTGTGCGGTGTTCTTTGAGTGCGGTAGTGGAAGGGATTGGAATCTCGGCTCGGCTAGTTTCTCATTGGAGAGAATATTTCCTTCACTTGAGAGATATATTTGGAGAGATCTAGAGCATAATTCCAGATCGACGGTATCGAGACCACATTTCTCATACCCTCCCGGCGTTGTTTCTACTAGGGAGTGTGTTATTCTGGGCGATGTTCATTGCATGGTTTGGTGGCTACCGGTAGGTGTTTCCTTGTGATTGAAGGTTCATCCTTCCATGGAGGAAGCCCTTGAGGGATGCCATCAGATCAGATATCTTTCCGGCCCTTCAATTCTTGTGTTCTTCGGTGTTTCAATGATTATTTAGTAATTTTAGAAGATCACGTTTGTATGTAGAGTATTTGACAAGAAACCCTTGTCTGGGTTCTCTTGTATTTTGTATGAGGAGACTGAGTCTCTATATTTCAGAATTGTTCATTAATGTGAGTAGATCTATTTTCTCCCATATTTTTATATTAAAACCACTGAAGCTGAGTCCATTGATGCGACAACTCCCGATGGAAATGTAGATTGGGGTTTTTAGTCATTTTTAGCTACTCTAGTGTGGGAGATGTTTAACCCACCTAGTTTAATTTCTTCTGATCTCCTCTTGTATTTAGATTCTATATGGATTTGTCCTACGGATCAAAGTGATCATTTTCTATTATGTATATTTTATTAATTATTAGTTAGATATAGTTATCTTAGGTTTATTAATGTGGAAAGGCATGATCAACGATCATGCCTCTTAACGAGGACACCATAGGCTATATTTAAAGCCTTGGTGATCCTCATTTGTAATAATCTCATATTTTATCAATAATAATATATACTTATCAAGTTTACCGGATTTTTACACTCTTTATTGGTATCGGAGCGATGCATCACTTCGAGTTTGTGTGATCACCGAAAATTAAGGAATTACAAGAAAATTCCGGAGAATTATGATTTTTTTTTAAAAACCAAGTGCTTGTGGGCAACAAAATTTGTTTCTAAAAAATAAGGAAGAAATATATATATAAGAGAAGGAAAAGTTAACATAAAGGGGGGAAATAAATTAAAAAAGAAAAAAAAAATTAAAGAAAATAGTTCCAAAGAAAAAAGAGATATATATAAAGAAGTACATATACGTACATACCAAGACAAGTTAAAATTAAAAAGGAAAAATAAATGAGGAAGAGTAATTGCTCGTGGTTTACAAGCTCGTGGTTTGGAAGCCCATAGTAATTGCCCATGGTATTAAACCCATTCCCCATTTTCAAAACAACGTGAATTTCCAAATTATATATATATATATATATATAATTCAAATAATAAAATAATAATAATTCAAGAGAAGGTACCCGGTGGTGAATGACATATGCCAAAGAAGATAAATCTTAAGTGAAGAAAATTGTCGAAAAATATGACTTTGCGAATGACGCTTTTAAGGGAAAAGGGGATAAGCCCTAACAAGGAGTATGAGGAGTATGTCGTCATCAATGTCGATGCTTGATTCTAGAAAAAATTGTTGCATCTCGAGAAATAGATCAATAATAATTCGGATGACTTTGGAAAAAGATTAATCGGTATTGAAGGTACGATTCAGGAAACTCCAACAATATCGAAAGTTTCATGATACGACAAAGTGAATAGAAAGACAAATGTGGCTAAATCATCCCGCGGGGAGCCCACACGGTATAGCCGAAGCAATGAAAAAGATAGCCAGGAAGTACATTTTGATAAGTTAAATGATAAGATAGATAAGATAAGTCGGACACGAGAACCAATATTCCTGAGTGTTGAACATAATCAACTAAGCAATCTTGACTAGTCGGAATCATAATCATGAATATATTGTTGAACCCTTAGATAAATTGAGAGGGGGTGAATCGGGTTTATCACATTCATGGAATTTTAAAAATTTTCATTAAACTTTATTAACACCTTCATTTCATGATCAACATAATATGTGAGCAATTTTTATTTGTGAGCGATTAATAATGATTAGATAATGTGCTAGCGAGTCTTAATATGTGAGCAACAAGTATTAAGCGAATATATATACCATATCAACACGAGACATCATGCACATAGACACCGGATATAAGCGGAAACCCATAAAGGAGAAAACCACATCTTATTATTGTTGTGATGCAAAGGCAAGCTCCAACTCCCTCTCACCAACGATTTTCTCTAGGCACCAACCTACGAGGAGGAGACGCAGCCTCGATTACGCAAGCTACAACTCATGAAGCTCCAACTCCCATCAATTTTACGGGCACCAACCTATGAGAGGCTCAACCTCGGCCGAAGCTACAATAACATTTTATCGAGCTACAACTTGATGTGGAAGCACAAACTCCCATATATTTTACGCAAGCTGTTTCTGAGGCTCCTACCTCGGTCGGCTACAAGCGCTTGTCGATCCAAGCTACAACTTGATAGGAAAGCTCCGAGCTTCCTTACTCTTTCAAAAAGAAAACACTTGCTGATTTACGGATATCGGCTGCAATTGCCTTCTGTCTTAACATTTGTCCTCCGGTCTTCATGTCTATCTGTCCTTTACGCATCTTCTCGGATTCACTATTAGCTCCTCCTTCTTCTACGTCTCACTACTTTAGCTGCCGCATTCTCTAACCTCCTACTTCTCGTACGCATATCAGGTGATGTCATTTATAGAGATTTCCTTGTAATTTGTTAGCATCCCTGAAATTTGAAATGGACACCCATGCCTCTTTGCCTTCTGCCTTCTCATTTCTTTTACCGGCTCATTCGAGAAAAAATATATGAATGTGCTTATTTCAATATTACAATGGGATTTTTGTTTTCCTTGAGAACTTTCAATGTCACAAGTAATATAAAATCAATTACAACATTTACATTCACATTTAGTTTGTAAAGCTCAATTTTACTACGACCCATTTTAAGCCTTTGGCTTTGCTAGTTTTCTTTTCTGCTGTTGTTAAGCCGCTGCACGCCACCTACGTTTATTTCACTACAATTGTGTATCTGTAGTTTTCATGTAGCTGATATGCTTTGTTCACTTTCTTTTTCATTTCTACATATTCTCTTGCTTTACGTACTTGTACACAGCGAAAACCACATTCTCATTCCTGTGCATATTCACATTCATTGCAATTGTGTGTACATTGTATATATATAACTTTGTTACAATATATATATTTCTTTTGACTTTCATCTGAGCAATTCACACCAAAAATTCGATTCATTATAATGGTCCACATCTTGGAATATAAACTTTGATTCATTATAATATATGCATTGCCCAGTACGAGGATTAACAAGCCCCCATGCCATACTTTATCGTTCCCTTTCATGCGAGGTTTGGCTCATCATATAATATATGTCGAAATATATATATATATATATATATATATATATATATATATAGGCCACCATACCTATGTATTCACCAATCAAACATTATAAGCATTAATAAACCGTAGCTTACATTAGACCCTCAATCTTCAATGAATAATTATCAATGTATTAACCTTTGTGCAACCCACATCGCTCATTAAATAATCCTTTTGATTGTTCTCCGTTCGAATGTTTGCGAAACGTTCGATAAGCTTTAGACTTCATCAACACCCATTAAACTTATAAACCTCGAGCCCACTTTGTTGCCCTTAAAGCGAGAAACCCAACCACATAAAAATCACGATTGTTAACGAGATCGGGTCGCATTCTTTATCGTGATTGCAATATTGCAATCGCATCCTCCTTGATTCGGTGCGATGAACAAAGGGTCCCACTTATAACGTATTAATTCATATAACATATATTTTAATCCTTGACCTTGGCTAAATTAAATTAAACATCGAACTATATCTCCCTTTTACCGTAAAAGCCTTGTTGCTTTATAACAAAGAGCTTTTAATAATGTTAACCTTGCAACAATATTCAACCTTTCGACTCGAACCATAAATCAATGCCTTTTATTTGATTTATTTAAAAACCTAACCTTAGCACTTTATACAATGGTTCGACCCTCGACATAATAAAATCTTAATGCCCCTTCCTTTAATACCAACCTTCGGACTTATTATTACCACAATACATAAGCCCCATTAACACTACCAACACGACATTTTTTATAAAACATTTTCCATGGGCCCCACACATCAACTTATTAAATAAACATTAAATTAACACAAAACGCGGTCATGCCTTGACTTATCACTGCGTGCACTTCAACACATGCGATTGCGTCGGAATCCATCGAGGCTCAGTTGAACGACCCTCAACGATATCACATTCTTTCCACGGGGAGGAGATTAGCGTTCCAAAGAAACACGATATCGATGGTTTTGGACGGCTAACATGGAAATTTTTATCTTGGATCGCGTTTTTTTGAGATGGTTTCGCTACCGAACCAAAAGGAGCGTGATGGAGGTGGTATTAGTTTCCGGGGAAACATAGGAATTGGACGATGTTTAGCTCGGGTTACTAGCCCCATGGTTTAACACATTCCTTTAACTTATTTTCACGTTAACTACGGGTTTAATTCCTAACAATATTGCTCCAAAACGGTGTTATTTCTTCCAACGGACGGGGATTACGCTCTCGACGGAAGTTTCACTATTCTTTAGCCAAACGAGTATGACAATAGTTTCGTTCAAATGAAGCCAATTAAACCACGGATCTTACTCCCGAGTCTCAAACCACATCGTTCGCGAGCGAGAAGTTCAATACCGATTCAATATGGATTAATGCCGGAAATAATGGGTTTTTCGCTATTCCACTACACTATCCGAGTTCCTGGGTTTCATAATGCGCTTTTATTCGAATCTCCAATCGATTGTCTACTCTCTGCCGTTCAATTTTCTTGGTTTTTATGAACCTGGTTCCAATTAACGAAATTCACAGCTTTTGTTCCACCATATAACTTTCTTTGCCATTCGTTCAACGCAAAATCAATTGTATTCAAAACTCAAGAGTCTTTGATATTGGTTGCGTATTTTATAATAAGACCAAGTCTCATTGATTCTCCGCATTTTGGCTTCAACACGAGGTAAATTCGAACCTCACAATTCTTACATGGATTTATATCATCAACAAACCCTGTTCTAGAGATGTTTGTGTATGGGACGACGATACAAACCACAAAGTTTCATTTTTGCCACAAAAACTCGAATGTTCCTTTTATAATAACGGATCAAAGAATACCTATGTACTTCACACGAAATTTAAGTCAATGCGAAATATGTACCCACATTGAACAGTTTCTCATTATATATATGAAATCAAATACCCTCTGCTCCTTATTTGATGTTGCTCCTTAGCCTCTTTTGTTGCCTCTGCTTGCCCTCTCCGGATCTCTAGTCAAATGACCCTTTGCTTCTCTTTGCCTTGTTGTTGTTTTAGGTTCTCCTCCTTTGTCATCTCCTTTTCATCAATGACATATTTCAACAATAAAATGTTTGAAAGACGATCAAATGAGGTTGAATTGGAAATTAGCTCACATGAAAACTATTGTGTTGAAATGCTGAAATAGAACTTTGAAATCAATCATGAAAGTTATAGAGCTAAGAAGCCAAGAGAAGCAAATGCCCAACTCAATCCACTAATAATGTCGATTGATGTAGCGGCGAAATTTATTGAGAACTTTTATATGACTGAAAATCTAATGGCGAGAGAAAAAGAAACAATTATTTGTGAAAGAGCCACATAAATAATTCAAGCGTGACTAGCAACACGGATGTAACAACGGACATAATCATTGAAAATTAAATAAACCATGAGAATACAAATGCTTATAAACGAGAAAAATGTTTCATCCCGAAATTGAAAAGAAAATTTGAAGAGACACACACATACGAAGCCAGGTACGAGCGCCGAGCTATTGAGGCCTTCGATGATGAAGATATGGTTGTTAAGAAGGAAAGCGTTTGATGATGGGGAGAAGTTGCATCGAATGATAATTGTTGGTAACTTACCTCTAAATCTAAAAAAAGAACCACGAAGAATCACCCAGTCCTGAGAATAGTTCGGACACCATAAAATTATTTCCAAGAACTTGATAGAAAATGTCTCCTAATAGGGAAATCGAACATCCAATAAAATTCAAGACGAGGATCCGACCACAGCCGATATCAAATCTTGTCGCTATCCCATCACCAAAAGATTGAACTCGTGAAGATGCTCCTCGATATTTTTAAAATGTGGGAAAACGAGCTACTTAAATAGAAACTCGAGGCATTAAATCGCTTATTGTCACATCATTACGTATGCTTTGAGGACAAAGAATCTTTAAGAGAGGGCAATGTTATGTATATTTTATTAAGTATTAGTTAGATATAGTTATCTTGGGTTTATTAATGTGGAAGGACATGATAAATGATCATGCCTCTTCGCCAAGGAGTTTTCCATAAGGTTGTATTTAAAGCCTTGGTGATCCTCATTTGTAATCATCTCATCTTTTATATTAATAATATATACTTATCAAGTTTACCGGAAGTTTTTACACTCCAATTTCAACTTTGTTTTATTGCATATGTTGCGGAAATTCATTTTATGTATGATTCATAGGCAATCTTGAAAAATTAATATTACGGTGGTATCAAAGCATGATCTCTTGGCTCAGCCTATGAGATCTAGCTATCGGAAAGAAGGAGATATGGACAAAAGCCAAGACGCTTCGGTTTGTGCGGGAAGAAAGGAAGACAAGCTCACAAAAATTCTTCCAAAAATTTATGAAGAGCTTTCGAGAAGTGAAGAAAATAATATTGGAGATGAAATATCCAAGGGGTTGAATCTAGAGAAATTTGAATCTAGATTTTCACATAGTGAGTGTGAGCATGCGGTACACTCCATGATGCACGGCGCGGTCGGATGCCCGAGCTATCCTAGATGGATGGGAGGAGGAAGAATGCCTAAGAGAATGACTCTTAGTGATTTTTTGTGGGAGTATGAATCTCCAAGTGAGAAGTTTAGAGATCATACTGATTTCAAGAGTTTTCAAGATCCAAATGGAGAAGAGCTAGCGACGGGATGCAAATAGATTTCTTCTATCTACTTTTGTCGGATCACCTACATGTTCGAGTTGGAGCTTAGGTGAAGGAGCTAAAATCTATTTTCGGTACACCATATTCCAGAAGATGAAGCCATCGGGAGAACATAAGTAGCTGAATTTCATAGGTAAGGCTCATTCATGGTGGATTTTTGAATCTTGTTCCTTAAATAATGCTAATACTTTATCTTATGCAAGATTCATAATAACATTGATGGAGAGGTTTGGTGAAAAAATTCTAAGACACATGAGCGAGAGAAAATTTGAGAAAACAAAACCCTTTCATGTGATGGAGGAAACTACATCTTAGAAAACCATGAGAGAAGAGTTGATGTCTTGCATTACACATTGCAAAAAGAAAAACTGCTCAGTTCATATTCTTGAACGAAGGCATGAGGATCATTTTCACAAATGGATCAATTGTTGAGATGTTGCCTACACACATTGATGGAGAAGAGGGCAACGAGTGTTGTCACATATAAGAGCACATCCGATTGCCTCATGCGAGGAGGAGGAGGAGCACATGCTCCCATAGGAGGGATTCTTGTATCTTTGCAAGAAGTTCCCTAGGATCTCATACATAGAGGTCGAGCACAATCGATGGGTAGCATTATTGTGCGGCATTGCGAGTTTGGAAGGAAGAGGAAAGGAGGAAGGGGCAACATCGGTTGATGAGAGGCATACACCATTCTCTATTTCGAGAGATTCAATGCGAGAAGGGTAGGCCGGTGCATTGTAGAAGTAGGGGAGATTGTCCAATCACCCTGTCTGGGTCTACTCTTGACATTGATGTCTCACTTCATGGGTGCATTCCACTGGGAGGCCACACACAATCTTCAATTGATAAGAGATGTCTTGTATTTGGGTTCAACACTCTTGGTTTTGGAGAGGTGAAGAGTTTTGAGAGAGATTTGGCATGGGGGATGTCAAAGTGGCAGACGACGACATGGAGGTAGAACTTCACATGCAGGATCACATTATCACTAGGGAAGGATTGATCCTTATTGGAGATCTTAGCTTTTTGGTAGAGTACTCCAAGGATCTTGGTGCATGCATGATTCTTGATGACCGGGATGGAGATAGCGAGATACATGGTGAGAGATGTGGTCATCTATTCTATGGAAGGATCTTCTTGACTAGATATTCTAGTCTCAAGGAAAAATTGCTACATGCGACACCGCAGACTTATCTTCTATGCACTTTGTTCTTGTATTCCCCAGGTTGATGGAGAGTTCCTTAGGGGAGGAGCATCTAGCATGACATATACTCAGCATATGGAGAGATGCATAGTCCGGATGGTGATAGAGAGGATGTCACAACCACCTTCCTACTCATTGGGGAATGAGGAAGAATTTCCCGGTTGAACCATTTAGAGCTCGAGGCCTCGAAGTACATAATGGAGGAGGTATCATTTCATGTTTTGTGTTGTACTGCTTATTTCCTTATTTGAGCGACATGATGTAACAAGAAGAATAATCTCTTCTTGTATATTATATGATGATGTACTTGCATTTACTTGTAGCCTTGATTTTGGCTATCTTTTTGATGAGTTGTGGGAAGCCATATGTCTCTTGGTGTGCACCAATGACACCATATTGTAACTTCATTTTTCATCTTAAAAAATGACTATAGTAACAAACAAGTGGGTACGGAAAATCACTTGGTATTTCTTATTTTGATGCGGAAAAGGATGCTGTGGCCTTGGTTTATGAGAGCCATAATTCACTCTCCGGTTGTCAATTGGAAACTTGTTTTTTATTATATTTTGCTTCCATGTATTGCTGATGTGTTTTTGTTCAAGGAAGCTGTATGAGGAGAGATGAGGCAAAAAAAAAGGTTGTTTTGCTATGGTTGCACTTGGGAGGTATGGGAAAAATTCTTCCCATACTTTCATAATTACGAAGGCACATTCATGGTGCAAGAGGAGGCTACCCTTTAGTTTTGGAGGATCATGAGAGGCTTCCCTATAGTGAGAAGATATTCTCACTTAGAAGCATGATGGTGGATGACTTTGGCATATGGAATGTCAAAGATAGGTGTGTGGAGCCTTATTACAAGGAGCCTACAATGCTGTCACATAGGATCATGTTCTTATGGATGAGATATTCCAAGGGGAGAAGGTATCCCTTCTTCTTGCGGAGAATTTTATGAGTAGATTCTCATGGGAGGACTTATTGGAGGATCTCTCATTTTTATCCAACTCACTATGTATGGTAGAGAATGAATTTTTGTACTTTTTTGATTACTCTATTGATTATTTGTACTTTCTCACCATGTTTTCACGATTGCGTGCTCCTCAAAGAGAACACTTGATGTTTTGGGTTTTATGGTCACTTTAGGGCCAATGTTTATGATGATAGTAGCCCATATATACATGAATTTGGGCAGGTGTATTGTTATTTTATATATGTGCATCTCATATACATTGATGCTTACTTCCCCATGTTAGGAGAGCAAACATATACGACATAATTTGTTACAGGACCAATTGCCATATGACATTCTCAGCGATTGGGAGAATTGCTGTATCAACGGAGAGACCATATGTATCATCCAAAATTGAACATAAACTTCAGCCATTTTACGATTTGGATGCCATGTGGTGATGATGTGCCATTCATCTTGAATGGAATGGTTTGGTTTGGCATGACTCATGATTTTGGAGGAAGATTCCTTGGAGACTCCATCTTCTTTACTTGCCATTGGAGGGCAATCATGTTGCGGCCAAAGATGGTATACCTTATACACTTATCATAAGTGGATAAGAGAGAAAACATGGGATAGGCCTTCTTGCCTATCATGTACATTCATTTGCTTCGCCTTCATTTCGAGGAGCACAAGGTGGAGGAGACTTTTGGCCAGGTTACCATGTTGGAGGGTGACTCACTTCATTTGGATGATAGCATGGGTGAGGGAGAACACTCATTCACCATGTTGATCCATCCACTCCCACTTTAACAGAGCCATGAGATAGATAGCATTTTTCCATTCACACTTTCCACCTTTGATTGATGCGGACACCTTGGTTTTGCACACTTGGGAGGAAGCATTGGATGATAGTTTATCTGTGATTCTCTTGATGCGATGATGGAGGAGATATTGATACAGAGCCACATGAGGAAGAGGGGAGAAAATTTTCTCCTTGTACATTTCTTGGGGACAGAAAATATTTTGGAGGGAAGAGAGTACATCTTGTTCAAAATTTTAGCGTCGAGCTAAATGGAACATTAGAGTTAGCGGTATAGTAGGTAAATAAATGGGTAGAAAAGCCCATAAGCCTAAGGAGGATAAAAACACTCTAAGTGTGAAAGGAGACATTATTTATAGCTTAATAAAACACCTCCATGTGTGAAAAAAAGATAAAATGGAGGCACACTTTGACTAAGTCAACCACGTAGTTTTAGTGGAGGAGGAATCTAGGATGGATAACGCAAATTTGGAGGGAAATGTAACTTGAGTTAGAAGTAACCTAAGTGAGTGGGGCCAAGGGAAAACTCACATATTATATAAGGAAGATGATGGAGGCATTATTCATCATGTTATAGGTTATTATTCTTGGCTACGAGAATTGTTGTTGCTGCTTTGCTTAGCAAAGTTGCGGTGCCTATTTATGCCCAGGTGTTCCGAGCGGGAATCCCACCTCTTTCCTTTGAGTAGCTCATTGGAAGAATTTTTATTCATAATTCCACATCAGGTTTTTAGGCCAGCTTCATCCATCTACATCAACACGGCTTTTAGGAGATTGTGCGGTGTTGTTGGGTGCGACGATGGAAAGTTGGAATCACGGCTTGAGCTAGTTTCTCATTGGAGGAAGATTTCCTTCACTTGAGAATCTGTTTGGAGAGATCCAGAGCTTAATTCAGATATGTGGTATCAGACCACACATTTCTCATACCTCAGCTTTTTCTTCTAGGGAGTGGTATTTTTGGAAACCTTGTTCATTGCATGGTTTAGTGGCTCGGTTGTAGTGTTTCCTTGTGATTGAGAGGTTCATCATTTCATGGGAGGAATCTCTTAAGGGTTCTACATAATATCAGACATATTTCAGCCTTCTACACTCATTTATTTCAGTTTCGCGAGTGGTTATTCGGTAAATTACTGAATCTCCCATCTTATGCGAGTGTTTAACGAAACCCTTGCCGGGTTATCTTGTATTTTGTATAAGGAGACTAGATCTCTCTTGTTCTTCATCATTATTTATCAATATAAGAGTAGATCTATTGTTCTCCCATATTTTAATGTGTAAACCACCTATTGACATCAGGTCCCTTGGCTTGATTGCTCGACATTTTGCGATCTTGGGGTTTTTCACCATTTTCGGCTACACTAGTGTGGGAGGTATGTTTAAACCACCTAGTTCCATTTATTTTATATACTATTTCCTTTACATGCTACATAGATGTATCCATAGGATCCAAGTGATTATTTCATTTTTTTATTGTATATGTTGCTGGAAATGCGTTTTTCATGCATGATTTATGAGCAATCTACAGAAAAATGGATATTGCATGTTTGGAAATGTCTAATAAAATTTTTTGTGCCATAAGTTTCTATTTTTAACGGCTCTTTACGAGAAAAATCTAGAAATTCCATTAAGTTTCCGCGAATATTTCCATTTTTTCATTCAAGCACGAGATAAGGTTGCACGCCAAGCCCGAGGCAGAGCATTACCCTAGGCATTGCGCTCCCTTTGCATGGCTGGGGTGCATTATAACTTGGCCTAGATGTCTTTGGGGGTGCGTTGCCTTGGAAAAATGGGTCTTGTTTGGGTCATTTCTTCCTTCCATGTTACCTTCTCCTGCGGGGGTGATGAGGAGGTCATTTGCCATGTAACAAGCGCCGCAAACACACAATTGTCGGTGCATAAATAAACGGTGACAACAAGCTAGTTACCTTAAATTATTTTGCCAATCTCGCTTCCTTGTAACTAAACACACACACATGAATGTGACCACATAACATCGATATAATAAAATGTATACACGTAACCATAATGCATATAACTAAACTCATCGAGTAGAATTTTCCATACATGTCACCCACAACGACAATAAAATTACAAACATATTTGTAACCCTCATGCAAATAAAAATCCATTAACTAACATACCTACATATCGATCATAAATACCTATGAAGGACGATATGCTCTTACCTCGAGTACGGTACCCTGGGAATTCACTTTGATGATATGCATATCCTACTCTATCTCTGACCAACATTAGCATCTTAACATACCAAAAACATCATGATAATCTAATTGCATACAATGACTGTATGGGAAACAATCATAGCCATTAAAATGCATGCATAACAACATATAGACAACGAAGCATGCATAAAAAATCCATGTAACCATACAATCATGACGAAACACTTCACAACAACAATATCCTATTTCACATGGCAACATCATTACAACCATGACAAAACCATGCATATGCAACAAGCATATCGACCACGAGGATGATTAACACATGCTCTGATAGACATGAATGCATGACACGACGCACAACATCATCTAGCCCAAGGGGTGAACCATTGCTACGATACCACTCTATAACGCCTTCATCATGTATCTACCAAGTAACCAACCAACTAGGGTAAACATGCTGACGAAGGTTACTATGATATGATTCAGCCTCTAGGTGACCTTAAGGAAGTGGAATGAGCAGAAACACCTCAAAACGGACCTTCCACATCGGCAACAAAACTCCCTGGGAGCTAACCCAATCACTTGGGTAAGTAACCCGGGTCTAACTAATATTTTAACCCACTTAAGCTGCGGACGCACACACAAGCTTGCATGCTGCGTCTGGGAAGCTTTGAAACAAGCACGGACCTACATTCCTACATCCGGGGACTACATTCTAGAACTATGCCTCCACCCATAGAATCGAAGGCAAATTTTCAAGCCCAAAACCCACGCCACTACTCTAAACTCAATGACAAGTTCAAGAATGGAGATAACACATTGAAACAATTATGTTAAAGAGGTATTTGAACGAGGACTTGACTAGACCCCCTACTATCCATGAGAGCCATTTTAAGTGAACATGTTACAAATATGTAATATACAATTGTAAACAACATATCTAAGCATAAAGGTCTCATAAGTATGCGAGAATTGCTAAGAACCATTGTTTCTACATCAAAAAATTGCATTGTAGTATATTGAAGCATAGATACATTATTCAATCGACTATGAATAAAAACATGATAGAGCCATACTTCATCACCATCATAAAACTCGGTCCTAACCATAATATAAGCAACAAAGATAGCCAACACATAACAGCCATATAACCTATAGAATAGAAAATCATATTTACCCATAAATACAAGGAGAGAATAACTCTTATCGCCATAAAGTAAAAAAATGAAACCAGGTCTAGGACTTCATTCCACCCAGAGCGAGCGGAGCATGGCTCGGAAAAAACTCTCTTCGGCCCGGTCACCCAAGTACCATTTTCCAAGCATGGTGTGGGATCTCATAAACCAAATCCATCAAAACCAAACAAGGGATTCCCGAGAGGAAAAACCAACTCAAACCTCGATAAATTGGTTTCTTACTCACGGTCGAGACCTCTGACCATCACATATTGGTCTCTAACGAGTTTTTACAAGGCTCCATAAGCGTTTGTTCCAACCGGAGGCTTCTAGACTAGTAACTCAACCCCAACTATTATGACGCTTCCAAAGCGTTTTTCCAACCAAGGCTTCAGGAATAGTAACTCAACCCACCCGGGGATTCTAGAGTGTTCATCTAACAAAGTCTTCCGGGACTAGTAACTCAACCCACAACTGTATTTTCCATGCTTCCGGAAGCGTTTTCCCAACTTTGAGGATTCCGGAACTAATAACTCAACCCATAAATAAAGGAACATGAGAACCAACAAGAAATAAAACATTGAGACTTAACCCATGACACCATGACTATCCGAGGAAATGGAAAGACTAGGAAAATCCATTTTTAATCTAGGAAATCCTACATGTATTATTGAGATGTGATCGAGGAACCACCTTGCATACACCATGCATGCCAAAACTAGTGAGGAAAATATACATGCAAATTGGCACTGCAATCAAAGCCTTTTATATTTGTTGATCGATGTCCTCTTAGGCTTTCCTACTCTTTCTTTTCCTTCTTGCTCGAATCCAAAGTGTGCCACACGCTCCAAGTGTTCCAAAGAAAACTATCGTATCCAAGAATATGAGAGAGAGAGAGGCCAATTAGGGTCATAAGTGTGAGAAAATCTTGAGCCAAATTCTTTCCATGCAGTCCTCGAGAATCATTTTTATCAATGAGACCTATGTTTTCTTCAAATTTCCATTATTTTTTTCTTCATTTTCCTCCTCACATAGGCTTTGTTGACTTTTCACCCCTTCCTTTTATAATATTTTCCATTATTTTCATAAATAAATTAAATAATTCACTTGCCTTTCCAAAGCCTTTTCCATTGCCTTTGTCAATTTCCTTTAGCCATAATAGCCGGAAATGGACACTTGCTAGGGTGTTTTCCCACAATTAAACTTTGAATACATGTCCCAAGACCTTGGTATTATATTTTTTTACATGTATTTTTAACTAGGGTTGTTACATTTTGTTTAAATTTTCCTCGATTTTGATAGCATATCTATATGCTACACTAAGTAAGGAGATGTCCAAGAACTCCAATTTTTCTGGATGTATTTGGTAACTTATACAAGCATGCTAATTGAGCACCAAATTTTTCTCGAGTCCTTGATACCTAGCTTACCATGCGTAGCTATGAAATATATTTGTAAGATATGGCACTTCTTGGTCCCTTTCCTACCATAGTGTGGTCCATTTTATGTATGTGCATTGATTACAACGAGAGTAATATTGTTCTTTAACATCAACTTGGAAGAGAGTCCTAGGAGGGTGTGACTAAAAATATGAGTATTCCTCCCTAGCCCTTTGCTCCAAAGTAAGTTTCACACTAGTTCTTGACATGGAGGGTTGGCTTAAGTAGTGAAAAATTAATATTTTCCTACTGTCATAAAAGTTATGGACCAAAAAATATCCTTCTAGTATGTGTAACTATGTATCTGAAAATTTGCATCTATCTAGCCTTGAAATATAGGAATGTAAAAATTAACTTGTACCTTATGTTAGCCACCTATAATTTTTTGGCAAACGAAGCAATTGGCTAAGCCTTTTCCCCGAGCCTTCGAAGATACATTTCTCTTGAAAATGTCTCATTCTTGAAGCCTCTCTGTGTGCTTTTACCTTTGATAAGATCTTCTTCATTTTGTTTCCATCAGAAATCCTCATTGTTTGTGAAAATTTATGTGAAAAGCCTCCATTTGCCCCCTCTCTCCCTTCTCAAAGTTTCCCCCTTTAACCCCAAAGCCCTTCCTAAGTCTTCTAAACCACCAAATTACCCTTTAAATATCATATGAACCCCTTCCATTTGATTTTAAAAATCCCCTCTTTCCTTACGGAACCTCATTTAGCCTTGAAAACGTTGTTTTTAGGCCTAAAAACCCACTTTTATCATATAACGGGCTTAGCCCCTTTTTTAGCCCCGACCCTAACCACTTCCCCTCCATAAAACCCCGGGCGCTTCTAAAGACAAGCGCTAAGGCGTAAGGAGCTTATCGCAATCGGAGATTGGAATGGGCCTTTTTCTTTGTTAAAAGTGAAATCTTCGATGCGAGGAAGAATTGTTCTGTTACTTCTTGGAAGCAATATCGCGTCGTTGATGTTTCGAATAGATCTAATGGTCCACGCTCATTTCAACTGCACCCCACCTCATCGCTTTGTAAACTCCCGGAAGTGGTGATCTCCCGCCGTTGATTCCATTCCGATACGTGACCTTCGCATCATCGGAGCTTTCCCATTGCGCCAATCGCAACTCTTCATATCCCCGATTGGTCGATCTGGAGATTGAATCACAGTGGGTGAACCCACAAGGGCTTGATGGTCCATATGTGTCTAACCCTGGTCCCATCGGATTTTTTTCCCTTACATCGCTCTCCCCAGGATTGGATCATAGCCATCCATTGTTTGATGCGACAGCCTCCTTTTCTCCAGGTCGATCATCAAGCCCTTCTACCTTTGCTTCCTCTTTAAATGCGTCGTCGATCCCAAGGATCCAATGGCTAGGATTCTCCACGCTCATTAAACTACCCCTCTTTGTCTTTGTTTTTACCTCTTCGGATCTCGGCCATCCATCGCGGCGATTGAGCATTACATTCAAGCGCATGCTGGCTGTCCCCATGTTTTGATCACACAACTTTCCATATCACGCTCCACCATCACCATCAAATCTCATCGTCGCGGATCCAATGGACGAGAACCATCGTGCATTTTTTGTGTGCCGGGATTTAACGATTTAGAAATCACCACGATATGGCGGCTTCATTTTTTGCCACGTGTGAGCGACCGAACCATATCGCGTGATTTTGGAAAGATTTCAAAATACGCTTCATAACGATACGAAAACGGTTGTTTTCTTTCTCAAAACCACTTCCCCACTTCGCTCTGAAAGACCATCTAAATATCTCGGCCGTCGGTACGTACGGATCAACGGTCCCATTGTCGCATTCTCCATTCATTTTCCATCGCGCTACCCGGGGGTCTGGTGGTGATCTTCACGAATTGATCTCCTCACGAGATCAGCAGTTCATAATCCATTGCCCTCTTCCCATGCCGAGTCCCACCGTTCAAAGCCTCATTTCACTACATTTTCCTACCTTTCCTTTGTATTTTTCCAAAGTTTAAAACTTTATGTTTTTTTGCATTGAGAATCATTTCACTCCACCCAACATTATGACTTTGGTGCTATAACACTAAGTTTTAATATCTCCACCTAACCTTCCAAAGTCGATGCGTCGATTAATCACCAATGTCATTACCACCACCAAATCTAATCGGACGGTTCAAAAACGTTCTGCCTCCACCAAACCCCCATCGGATCATGTTTTCACCATTTCACCGCATTTCTCGATTCGTTTCTCTACTTGCATCCACCGCATTCATCTGTATTTGCCTTTTATGCATTCTCACGACCTTCACGCACGTTTACACCCTCCTTCTGCATGGTTCTTAACATTTTTGTCTTGTGCGGGGGTTACGAACGATAAAAATCGTTCTTTTCTACATCGTCACTATTAATTACACGGTAGCGCGAGAGGAAGCTTTTCAAAGCCAGGATTTGTAGGGAAGACTCACGAGAAGTTTTAAACACATATTTTAACTCCAAATCGAGGTATTAACTCCGGGGTAAAACCTCTGACACCATTAAACACAAATTCACGACGAGAGCGGTCGAAAGAAGTGGCAAAGAGTATCATTGAAGGATCAAAGAGTTTTAAAGCACAGCAATCGAAGATTTTAAGCCTTAATTCAATATTTAAAGGAAAATGTACCATATTGAAGACCTTGTGATTAACTTATGAGCTAATGAGGCCTAAAGCACAAAAAACAATGTTATCGGTGTCACACATCGGCGAGAAGGTTCTTTCCCATGAAAGGACAAGTTCCCATCTTTTATTTTCTATTCTACATCGAGCTCTGAAGATCTACTGCCCAAGTGAAAGAAAGTCATAATGTTGCTAGAGCATTTTTTATGCGATGTAAGCGGAGACACAGTCATTTGTTGCCTTTTCTTATCACAAGAGTACTACAAGTATTTCTGACCTAAAAGTACATCAAAGAACATATCTAGAGATTCTTACCCATTTGTCGAAATAACTCTTTCATCCAAAAGTCTTGAAGATTAATGCATGGATATTAAGATAGAATGAGCCTCGAGCCCCCTTCTTCTTCATCTGTTTTAATGTTTCATTCAATATTTCATCTACCTCCTCTACCTTTCTTTCAACTATAAGAATTCAAGAAAAACACATTGTAAAGGTTGTTGGTTGTTGATCGGATATCTATGAATTATGAAGTTGTTTCTCTTGAGATATATTTCTGTGTATTAATAAAGTTGTAAGATAGGTAAAGGAAGATGATTTCAGAGACTTAATTTCATTGTAGGACAATATTTGTATATGACTAGTGTTTGCTCCTTTTAATATGACAAGCTCGCTTTCTTTGGATCTGATTTAAATCGAGCGGTGATGTATTCTATGTTTGTCTTTGTTTTCCCTCCTGTAATTCATTACATTTCATTTCTCTAGTAAGAATCGAAATGCGGCTTGAGATATACCCTTGCATGGTACCTAATGTCACGTGCTCTTCTTATCTTCAATTTTTCTCTGCGATTGTGCTATCTGAGAACTAGTTAAAGATAATTTAACTTGATGTAGTAGTTATTTATTCAACTGTATGCTTGATGTGTGATTGTAGATACGTTCTCATATGTTACGGTATGGTTTAATTGAAAGAATGGGGATAATTGGAGTTTATAATGTTGTTTGTCTCACTAGGGTCTTTTTTAATCAATTTAATCTTTCTAAGTTCCCTTAAGTTGAATGTCGAAGCATTGAAAGTTCAAAGCCTTTCTGCTGATCTTAGGCTTCACCTTTGTGTTTAAATACGAAGTGTTTCTTGTTGTGCAGAGTTGGCCTTTGGGGGTTGGATCATAGGTGTTTAATGGCATGCCCTATCCCTAGATGCGGTTGCTAGTGGTCACCTTGGAGGTTTCCTTGTCATTCACCTTCATTCCTTATCATTTCATACCACACTATCATCTTTAAAGATCCTCTTGTTTTAGATGACTAGCCCGATTGAAAGCCTTGAATCTTGAATAGCAGGCTCGACCCTTTTATGACTCCATTTCCCAGTGGTCTAAGGTTTTTTTCTGCGAATTATCTCTCCTTTGCCTAAAATCCTCTTTTCTCACCCTTTGTATTAAATTTAACCCTTCATGTGTTTCCCAACAACCAAACAAACAAACAAACAAAACAAACCTCGTGTCTTATAACTAGCCTAATACCTTGAAACCAAAATTCGAAGAAATATACCTTTTCCTTTATAGAGAGATCCTCTTTAGACCCGGGGGGCTAGATGCGAGGTCCCAAGTGGTTTTGATGTTGTCTTATCTTTAGTAGAGCCAAACTGCAAAAACATAGGAACCCCAACATAATGGCGACTCCCTTTAGGGACTTTGAGTAAAACACACCTTTAAACACTTCTAAGAACTCAAAGAAGACCATAATGCTTTGAATTTGGTGGTTAATCACTATGGTGGACAATAACCTTCTTGAAACATTATAAACCTTTACCTCGCAACTCCATGGACCTTAATGATTAAAGGCTCACTTCCCAGTGATCAATAGGCACGATGGTTATCTTGGTTTCATAAGACTCCTTTGGGAGACTAGCCTTCATTACGACATCGGCCATATTAGAAGTAACAAGTAGGATTAAGATTCTTTGTTTAAAGACAACATCTTGCTTCAAGAACCATTCATACAAGAGGCACAGTATGCACCTCACAAAATTGTTACCACAGCCTCTAGTGCATTTACCCAATGATTATCGGTCAAAAATCCCACATTTCAACATAAAAGAGTCTACCACATCTTAGCACCATGTAGATAGGATGGAAGATTCCTTTATTTATATGAGATAAAATGATGAGACGGTCAAGATGAGAATCTTTGCCCGAGAGTTTAGGAGGTGATGTGAAGAAGTGGTTTAAGGCCTTCCTCCTAATAGCATCCATGATCTTCTCTTTATATCCAATTCTTCATAAACAAATGGGAAGTCAAGACCAACCCTCTCCAAATCTTGGTAGAATACAAAGAATCTTAAAAGAAATGTGGGAGAGAGTATCCGCGACTATTCTACAAGGATTAACGGTGTTTACAACGCTCTTCCTCCACACATGGAAACACTCCCCAAAATTATGGATTTAGTGAAATGTCACGAAGGCTTTGATGCGGCCATGGCCTACCCTGACTTAGGGAGAGAGATTATAACTGTTTGAAAGATATGCAAAAAGGAGCGGTGAGTGTAGAAGCTAACTTTGATTGAAAAGAGAGCTAGAATGAGGTCTAAGAAAAGGTAACATATAGGGATGACACGTCGGCTTCACGTACGATCCCAAGTATGACAATCTAGCCAAAACATGGAAAGGATAGAAAATGATGGAAAAATGGTTGTCACAGTCGGTAATCGAGCAGAAACCAAAATCATAACCAAAGCAGGAACTTTGGGAGAAAAAAACTCTCCTAACGGATAGAGAGAATACGATCAACAAGTCGTACCCCCATTTCAAGAGAACTTCCTTGATGAGGATGGGGGATAATAGAAGAGTGGGAGAACCACAATAAACATGGTGGAAATAGACAACTCAATCCACAATTGTTCCACAAAGACACAATTAGACCTCACACTCATATTGGGATGAGGAAACGTTAGAATACGAGGATTATAGATTAGGATTTGAAAAATTCACATCATGCGAATTAAAAGAACGGTATGAACTTAGAAGCAAAAAAAAGCTTAGACAATTCCAAGCCAAAAGCAAGGATTACCATTAAAAAAAGCCACTGAGAAAACTCCTAAGGTGACTACGAAAGCAACAAATCAGCGGTACAGAAAGTTACGGGAAGAACAAAGAAAAAGATAGCCAAAACAACGATAAACAAAAAAGTCAACAAACCGGCCGGCACTTAACGACTGGTGTTCTTTGAAATAAAACGTTGCGAACAACACATTGCATGCGAGAATCAACACACTAGTGCCTTGCTAAATTGGTGGCTAACGAGAGTTGAATTCTTACAAAGGTACGATCTCCCTTGATTTGCGGAGGTGAGATTGCTAAAATTAAATCTTCGTCCCACTCTCTACGAAATTTTGGCCACTCGGGGATGTGTATAAAGCCAAATTTTGAAAGCTTTAAATCTGGGTGAAACGGTAGTCGGTCGATCTAAGTGATGATCGACCCGGTATGCATTTGGTCCAAGATAGAGAAGGAAGTTTCGGGGAAGGGGTAGTACCTCCTTTTTATATCGGCCCTCAATATCCATGACAAGATCCTTCACAACGCAATGCATGACTGCGGGGCATCACACAACCTTGTGCGTAAGGCGGGTTATGGAGGGTTAGACTAGAGATAACCCTTCCTTATAAAGACTTATATTCGTTTGACTCTAGCATAGTAAAATGTCTTGGCTAATCAAAGATGTTTGTGTGTGAACACGACCCGATTCTAGCAAAATGCATGGTTATGGATGTTGTAGTGGTGGGAATGTGCCACCTAAGGTATGGCATGTTGTCCGGGGTCATGGGGAGCCAAGGCTATGGTACGATGCGGATGGATGGGTCATATTCCACAATCTGTCTCTGGCCGGCTGGAGACTATATGAGGAAACACGAAATGAATTTCATGGTTACTTAAATAGCAGAAAAAAGCTGAAAATTCACCGGTGTACTACGTACACATACGGTCTAGACTCCTTCATCCTTTGCAATGATGAATCCATAGATGAGAGCCGAGCTGGAAGACGGAGATGCAAGCAATAGAGTAGAGCTCACGATTTTAACATAATGGCCACTCTAGATGAAGAAAACAAAGAAGAAACCTTTGGACGATTAACGGGTCGAAACTCGAGTGAACAAAAGAGCAAGACTACAAACAAGCCTGACTAGTCATCTCTGCGGAAACCCATACACAACACGAAGAACAAAACACTCCTGACCTAGTGCGGATCATAATACAACATAACGGTGAACCCATCGTGGGGATGGGCGGTAGTCAATACGGGGGAAGCAATCCCATGGAGAATGAATTTCGATGGGGCTTGCACTAGAAAAGAAGTGCGGGGGGTTGGAGTGTGGTTACATAATAATGAGGGTGACTATCACAGGGAGTCATGCCTTCAAACTAGAATTTAAATGTCTGAGCAATATCGCAGTTATGAGGCTCTCATCCTAGGCTTGAATCTATTGGAAAAACTAGGAGCCCATAGGATAACTATACATGGGGACTTTGATTTAATCATAAAACAAGTGAATGGAGAGTATACAAAAAAGCACCCCAGTTGAGAGCATACCAAAAATGATGCTATGGATTTGCGAAGGCCTTTGTAGGTATGAACTTGTGTTTTCCTGAAATTGAGAACATAATTGCGAATGGATTAGCACATTGTTGCTAGTTCATATCACAAAGCTCCTAGTGACGAGCAAATCATCATTCGGAGAAATACGGACTTGCGGCCCGCCGGATAACGAAAAATGTTGGCGGATCTTTGAGGGCGACAATGACGGATGGAGGATTTCACGGCGGCGAGAATGAGTTTGAATTCTCTAATTCAAACTCTAAATACGATAATTGCTGAGTGAAGAAGCCCCCGATGAAGAAAAATCACCCCATAACACAGAAATAAACATGATAAGCCCAGAAGAACTTGGAAATCAAGCGAAGGTATGAAGCAGAGAAAAGAGGAAATAGAGGTGTTGTAGTCAAAAGATAAGAATATACCCCGAGGGACTTTCCACCTTTAGAGGGACCTTTTTTATTTTGTGACGTAGTGAAGAAACCCACTATAGAACACTCGGGACTCTAACGTTGAGGAATGCAACATAGACAGGATAAGCCTAAGATGATTAAATTGGCTAGAGTCCTTGCCCGTAGACATAGAAAAGGAAATATATTGATTTATTTAAAGGTCCATCGATGTGTTTTCTGGAGCTACAAGGACTTAAAGGCCTACGATACGGACATTATACGACACAGACCCCTTTGAAAGGCAAAAGCCCTTGAGACAAAAACTTTGCAGTGTTTAAAAACAAGCGCACTCTAGTTGAAAAGGAAATCGAAGATGTACGAGGCAAAAATTATAGTGCACAGCCAGGGTTCTCCGGGTCGGGTTTCCAACCTTGTCGTTGTGAGGAAAAAGATAGGTGAGATCGGAAGTGGCCATTGATTTTAGAAACCTTAACGAACTTCCATAAAGACAATTACCTCTTTTACCAAAGATGGAACACATCTTTATGCCAGAGGTAGTTAGCTCAAAAATGATCTCTCACAGTAGATGGTTTTCGAAATTTATTAACCAAGTTTTATTACTCCCGAAGACCAAATCAAGACAACTTTCACCACTCCATGGGGCACTTTTATGTACGTAAAAATGCCTTTTGGACTAATAATTTCTTGGTGCGACCTTCCAACGAGCGATAGACATAGCCTTTTGGAGGAAATAGGGTGCTTCATTGCATCTATCACAGATGACATAATAGTCTATTCCAAAATCGATGAGGAACACCTAAAACATCTAAGAAGATTTTTGAAAAATGTAGAAGGTTCGGTCTGTCTTTAAATCCCAGAAAATGTATTCGAGCTTCAAGAAGGTAAGCTTCTTGGCCATATTATATCGAGGAGAAAAGGGAATTAAATAGGCCGTAGAAAGTTGAGGGAATACTGAGATTACCCACACAGAAACATAAAAGAGGTTAGGTCCTTTATTGGGAAAATTAACTTCTTAAGAGTTTATTCCCAACTTGGCGAAGCACCTCGGGATATGACAACCGTCTTTGAAAAAATATGTGGAGGTTAAGAGTGGTGTAGAAGCTAAAAAATCTTTTGAATTAGTTAAACTTGCACTCACTCATTTTTATTTTAATTAACCCTAACTTTTCAAAGGTTTCCTTATATTTTCCTTTGCCTCAGAGCATACGAGTGGTTGCGAGTTTGTTGCAGAAAAATCAGAGGGAATGGAACGGCTATTGCTTTCTTGACAAAGCTGCGAGGGATGCACCCTTAAAATATAACATAGTGGTAAAAGACATTTTGTCCCAAGATCATGATGGAAAGAGGAAAATGGATTGTTGTAATACTATAGGACACGGAAATAAAACCCAAAAAAGCCAGTCAAGGTCGGTACCGAGCTCAACTAATGGCTTAATCGAACACCGCAAGCCCTTGACATAAACATGGTAGATGCCCTGGATGAACATGAAGGATTTCTGATCCTAATATTGAAGAACGTTTCAAAACTCCACCTTGGTATTAAGTATCCTGTATGTACTCACAAAGCTCGATGCCCCTCTGATTTATCAAAGACTGAGCCAAATTCTAAATTTAAAATCCAAAAACTGTTATCTTTGAATGAATGTTTATCTTTGGAAAAATACCAAATGGTTTATTGCTTAAATGTTTTACGAGCGAAGCGAAAGGATTAAATAGGAGTTCCATGCGAGGAGAAGTGTGGAGGCCATTTAAGCGGGAAAACCCTTGCTAACAAAATACTCGGTGGCTATTCTTGGCCTACACTTTTCAGCCTGACATCCACAAAATGATAATTGCACATACATAAGTGCCAAATTTTTTAGGGCAAAGAAATCTCACTCCCTTTACCATTGCAACCCGTGCGGCGAGGTTCGCTTTCAACGATGGGGCCTATATTTCATGGGGGAGAAATACACCACCTTGTTTTTCACAACACAGAGTGATCCTTACAACACAGAGACTATTTCACAAAATGGATAGAGGGAAATACCTTCTAGGAATGCCACCAGTTATGTTATCATTAAGTTCCTAGAAGACTACATCCTCTCTAGATTTGGTTTCCCTACAAAAAGATAATAATTGATAATGTTGTTGCTTTTGGATCCAATAAAATGATTGATTTTGTCACCGGGTATCGGTTAGCACTCGGTCATTCAATGCTTATTACCCACAACGTAATGAGTTAATTGAATCATCGACAGAGCTTGGTGACACATCATCAAAAAACTTCTTGAAGAGAATAAAGAGAAATCATGGCATAACGAGTTAGTGCATACTTTTGGTGAGACTAACAAAAAAGAATTCCATTGGAGATTTCACCATATCGGAGTTGTTTATGGAACGAGCGGGTGTTTCATTACCGGTAGCAGGGTACCGGTGATCAAACTAGTCCAAGAGATTTGAACGAAGGGGCAATTGTGTTAAGGAGGGATAAATCAAACAATACATCTCCAACGAACGAAGAAGTCTATTAGAGCTGCGAAAGTACGAAAATATAAAAAGGTTGTTTGATAAGAGAACAAAATCTTGTGACTTCAAAATTGGAGATAAGGTTCCAAGGTGGGACTCACAAGAAGACAAGGAAATCATGGCAAATTTGACGAGTTTTTGGCGAGGTCCTTACATCAGCACAATCCCACTATTGGTCCAAATGCCTTTTTTACGCAAGAACTAGATGGTACAAATCTATTTGGGGTTCTATCAATGGCGGATGCTCGAACGTACACTACGCGATTTCCGATTTACAATTTTCATTTCCATTGTAAATACCATTGTTGTGTTTTGTTTTCAAAGAAAAAGAGAAAATGTTTCAAAAAAAGAGAGGTTCGGACATGGTAAAAACTTGAACCTGCGAAGTGAAAATATTGGCTCTAACATTATCAAAACACGAGCCAAAGGAAGTAAAGAAAGGCCGGTTCTAATATGCTAAGAATTTTGAACCATCGAAAAGAAGAAAAGAAGAATCGACTCTAACGAGCCCAAAACCGGAGGCACGAGTGAAGAAGAAAGTAACTCCTAACAAGCTCCAAAACTTGAGTCACAAAGAGAAGGATGCTTCAAAGTTTAAATGTTCAAGCCTTGAAGATGTTGTTTTCAAGCTTCTGCAATTTGGATTCATGTGCGGTCGCATCTTTATCCCATGGACCCACATCAAACTAATTTGTCTAATCCTGGTTTGATACATTTTTTAAATTTACATTGTTGTAGAATGTAGGAAAATGCTGAAGCGGTAATATCTTAGTAGATATTAGATTAGTGGAAAACATAGAGCAGAAACATTTAATATGGTCTCATGGAGTAATAAGGTAGAATGAATTTAGTTTGTTTTATTTTTTTCAATAAAAATGATGAAGAAGGTCTACAAATTCGAATGCACCTTGAAGAAAAAATGTTAGGGCTTGTAGGATGGGTAAAATGGATTGTTTGGGAATGTTTTATGGCAGTTAATATCCATCATGTTTGTAGCAATTTGAATCGAAAGAAGAAAGATGGTTCAAGGATCGAGGCATCTAGCCTACTCAAATATTATCTTAAGATTCTTGACACCTTCGAAGATGCCATCCCCGTAATAAGGCCACTAGTAACCACCTATAGAATTTTTTGGCAAGCAAACTAGGTGGCTAAATATTTTGAGCCTTGATACGGTTCCACTACGAAAATCTCTCATTCTTGAAGCCTATGTGTGCCCTTTACCTTTGATAAGATCTTCACTGCTATTTCCATCAAGAAATCCTCACTATTTGTGAAAAAATTATGCTAAAAAAGAAAGCATCCATTTGCCCCTTTTTCTCCCTTCTCAAAGTTTCCCCTTTAACCCAAAATCCCTTCCTAAGTCTTCAGGCCACAGATTACCCTTTAAGGTCCAACAGACCTTCATTTGATTTTAAAACCCCTCTTTCATAGGACACTCATTTTGGCCTTTGAGAACCTTGTTTTTAGGCCTAAAAACCCACTTTTATCATATAACGGAGCTTAGCCCCTTTCGTGACCCCTAACACTTCCCCTCCATAAAGCCTTCTTGATGCTAAAGACCAAGCACTAAGGGTAAAGAGCTTATACATTCCCGAAAGTTGGAATGGAGCGCTTTTTCTTTATTAAAGTGAAATCTTCGATGCGAGGAGAAGAATTGTTCTATTGGTCTAAAAAAGCAATATCGCGTCGTTGATAAATAGATCTAATAGGGTCACGCCGTTCTTTAACACCCCACCTCATCTCTTTATAAACTCTGATGGTGATCTGCGCATTTGATTCCCATTCAAATCCGATGGCCATCGCATCATCGAAGCTTTGTTGCGTAATCGCAACTCTTCATATACGATTGGGCACGATCCCTAATTGAATCACGGCCTTGTTGAACCCACGAGAACCAACAGTCCATATGTAATTGCAACCTTGTCCCATCGGTTTTTTCCCTCCATATTCGCTCTCCCCCAGGTTGGATCGTTTTCCATTGCATTTGATCCAACGACCACTCCTTTCTCCTTATCGATCCTTGAGCCCTTCTACCTGCTTCCTCTTTAAATCTCCATTGTCGATCTGAGGATCAACGACGAGATTCTCCCTACTCCTTCACTTCCCCCTCTTGTCTTTCCTCTTCGGATCTGCGACCATCCATCGCGGCGGTCGAACGGCCCACATTCAAACCGCCTTTGGCCCTGTCCCCACGTTACGGCCCAGCGCATTGTCCATGTCGCGCTCCACCCATCACCATCGGATCTCATGGTCCCAGATCCAACGGGCGAGAACCATATCGTGCATTTTGTGTCTAGGGGCTTTGGGTTAGAAATCACGCAATATGGGCGGTTTCATTTTGCCACATGTCGAGCCGCGGACCATATCGCGTGATTTTGGACAAATTTGAAAAGCTGCTTCATAACAACGCGAAAATAGTTGTTTTCTTTCTCAAAACCACTTCCTTCCACTCACGAAAGACCATCTAAAGATCTCGGCCGTCAATGCGTACGGATCAACGGCCCACACTGCATCGCGTTCTCCATTCACATTTTTCCATCGCGCTATCCCGGGGTCTCATCGGTTGATCTTCACCGTTGATCTCCTCTGAGATCAACGGTTCAAAATCCATCGCCTACGCCACGCTAGGTCCCACCATTTTGAAGCCTCATTTCACTACATTTTCCTACCTTTCCTTTGTATTTCACCAAAGTTTAAAACTTTATGTTTTGCATTGAGAATCATTTCCTGCGCGCGTTATGACTTTGGTGTTATAACACTAAGTTTTAATATCTGCACGACCTTCCAAATTCAATCGTCGATTAATCACCGCCATCATTACCACCACCGGATCTAATCGGACGGTTCAAATCATTCCTCCACCAAACCTTCACTTCAGATGTATTTTCACCATTTCCTTGCATTTCTTAACTGTTCTCCCTGCTGCACATCGACCGCATTCATCTCTGTTGTGCTGCCATTCTCATAACCTTCACGCATTCACCCTCCTTCTCGTGGATTTCTTAACATTGTTTGTGTCTTGTGCGGGGTTATAGATAGTGAAAGTCGTTCTTTTCTACATCGTCACTAACCAGTGACACGGTAGCGCGGAAGAGCTTTTCGGAAGCCGAGTTTGCGGGGAAGAAGACTCTTGAGGGTTTTAAACACATATTTTATCCAAATCGAGGGTATTAACTCGGGTAAAACCTCCGGCACCATTAAAGCGCAAATTCACGGACAGAGGCGGTCAAAGAAGCGGCAAGTATCGGTGAAGGATCAAACGATTTTAAAGCACATATTCGAAGATTTTAAGCCTTAATTCAATTTTTAAAAGGAAAATGTGCCATATTGAAGACCTTGTGATTAACACGAAGGCCTAATGAGGCCTAAAGCATAGAAAACAATGTTATCGGTGTCACACATCATAGGAAGCTTCTTTCCCATGAAAGGACAAGTTCCCATACTATTTTCTGTTCCTACATCGAGCTCTAAGAAGATCTACACACGACGAGGAAAGTCCTAATGTTGCCGAGCATTGGTTATACGGTATGGAAAAACTTGAAAGTCATTTGTTGCCTTTTTCTTGTCACCGGAGTACACTACGACCTAAAGTACATCAAAGAACATATCCGGAGGTTACTACAGCCTTGTCGAAGACCACTCTTTCATTCAAAAAATCCTTGAAGGTTAATTCATGGATATTAAGACGAGAATGGGCCCTCGACCCCCCCTTCTTCTTTATACATTTTTAATGTTTCATTCAATATTTCATCTACCTCCTCTGTCTCTCTTTCGGCTATAATAATTCAAGAAAAACACATTGTAAAGGTTGTTGGTTGTTGGTTGTTGATCGGATATATTTATGAATTGTAAATTGTTTCTCTTGAGATATACTTCTATGTGTAAAGTTGTGAATGAGGTGAGGAAGATGATTTCGGAGGCGAATGTCAACGTTGTTGGACAATGTTGTATATGGGCAGTGTTGCTCTTTAATATGACAAGCTCATTTCTTTGGATCTGATTTAAAGCGAGCGGTGATGTGTTCTATCTTTGTCTCTTTTTTTCCTCTGTAATTCATTACATTTAATTTTCTCGGTAAGAATCGAAATTTGGCTTAGGATATACCCTCGCATGGTACCTAATGCTCTGCTCTTATTATCTTTAATGTTTTCTATTGATTGTGCTATCGAGAACTAATTCAGAATAATTTAACCAATGTAGTAGTTGTTATTCTGTTGCTAACTAATGTGAATTTATGAATGCATTCTAATATGTTCTGGTTTGGTTTTTAATTGAAAGAATGGGGATGCGGGAGTTTAGAATGTTGTTTATGTCTCACTAGGGTCTTTTTCAATCAATTTAATCTTTAAGTTCCCTCAGAGTTGAATGTCGAAGCATTGAAAGTTGAAACCTTTCTACGATCCTAGGAGCTTCACCTTTGTGTTTAAATTTTAAGTGTTTCTTGTTGTCGAAGAGTTAGCCTTTGGTGGTTGGATCATGGGTGTTTAATGACATGCTACTGTCCCTAGATCTAATTCCCTGGTGATGTTCACCTTGGGTTTCCTTGTCATTCACCTTCATTCCTTATCATTTCATACCACACTATCATCTTTAAATACCCTTTGTTTTAGATGACTAGCCCGATTGAAAGCCTTGGACCTTTGAATAGCAAGTAAGCCTTTTATGACTCCATTTCCCAATGGTCTCGAGTATTCTACGAATTATCTCTCCTTTGCCTAAAATCCTCTTTGCTCACCCTTTGTATTAAATTGAACCCTTCCTTCACTTGTTTCCAACAACCAAACAAAAAAACAAAACAAAACAAACCTCGTGCCTTATAACTAGCCTAATACCTTGAAACCGAACTTCAAAGACACATACCTTTGCCTTTATAGAGAGATCCCTCTCTAGACCGGGAGGCTAGATCTTGAAAGTCCCAAAGTGGTTTTGATGTTGTCTTATCTTTTAGTGGAGGCAGACACCTTAAAAACATAGGAACCCCAACACGAGGGGTGGTGCCTCACGAAAGTGGATGTTAGATGAAATGCATCGCCTATTGGTATCCGCCAAAGGATCGGGAAAAATTATACATAATTTCATCCCTTTCTCATGAGGATTATTTAATGGGATCTCCTCCTCCTCACCTTTTGTTATTCCACCATGGGAGGTCATAAGGTTCGGTGATGCCGATTTTGCAAGGGATCGAAAGGTTTAGTTCCAACCCCTAATACAACCTTGTTGGGGGATATAGACAAAAAAAACTAGAAGAAAACCGCTTTGGTACCCTTTGATCCAAATTTATGAAGGAAAAATTAAATACATATTTAGAACGAGAAAAAAATATACATTTATATTTAACTTTAAATAATAAATAGAAATGAAAATTGTTTACATGTGAAAGAAAATAAACTAGCTTGAACGTTGATAGCTTATCTATGGGAAGATATGTAATGGCTACACACCTCCTAAACTATGTTACAATGAGACTTTGAGGACTTTTAATCATCAATAAACAATGAGAAATACTAAACATCCAAAACCTAACCCTAGGAGATGAAGTGCCAAAGGCCGGTGGGCCTCGATGGCGTAAGTTGGAACATCAAATTCACAGGGTTGTAACTTTGGCATACGATCTCCATTTGGAATTCACGACGACCCATTAGAAAGGCGTGTTCGAGAGAACAAATTTTGATGAAAATATAATTTTATATCTCATGTTTCCTCGTTTTCCCAAAAAAAATCATTTAGGGCCTCGAAATGTTTGCATTAGTTGAGGACACAGAAACTTCCGCAATAGGAAAATATGCTGAAAAATAGAGAACTAGTTGGAAATTGTGTTGTGAGCCAAGTGGCCAATATCCACCTAGATAATATATCCACATACGAGAGGAAACTTTATTGAACATTTATCAAAACTATCTGGATGTTGGATAAGATTTTCCCAAATGGCTTGTATCTAAAATTGAGAAGGAAGATAAGTGAAAATCATTGAACCTTCTAAATAACCTAAATATTAAATATCATCCACTCTCCATTGTATTTGAGATCTTAAATATTGATAATAAGAATTGTTTCAACCTCCCAAATTCTCCATATTCTATATTTTCCTTCTCGATAATATTATATATGGATTTAGGCTAGCATTACGAGTCTTTGATTAAACCATATAAATACCTGAATGTCTGAAATCTAACCCTATATGGTGCATTTGGATGTTTTAAAGTTGTTCCATGTAATTTGCAGATTGGAATTTGCATCACTTATTTGTGAAGGTTTTATCTGTGTGACAACGAGGCATATTTGATGTGCCATCATCTCTTGTTGATGTATTATTGTTGACATGTAAGTTAGGTTTCGGTGTTACATATACTAATTATTTATCCATTGAAGGTCAAAAAAAGGAATATTGTATACCAAGTTTCATTTGTTATGCTATTTGCAAAAAAAAATACTGCTTGTAATAGAAACACTTATAAAATATTCATTATCATTTCACCATACTAATGTGGTATTAAATTTGATTCCTATGTAATGTTAAGAAAAATCGGTGACACATTTACAAAAATAATTTGTGCTGTTCATGCAACCATTTCTAAGTTTATATCCTATATTTTGGAGATTGGTTGAAAAAGTGAAATATTAAGAGATTGGATGAGATCAAATGTAAATCATTTTATCACGAGTTTGTTTAAATAAAAATTCTTTTCACTATTCATAAATTATTTATGATATCAATACTAATTTTCCTTTTTGTACTCTTATCTACTCTTTTTGTGGTGCATACTAATTTTTGTTTTTTTTTTTATATTTCTAGAAGCTAAAAATAATCTTGATGACTAGGAGCATGGAAAGAATGAAAGTAAAAAAAACTAAAAACTAAACAAATTTGTAGTCAAATAATAATAAAGTATAAGTTTAAGATCCTAAATCAAGTAAATTCATATGTATATGTATAATCGTAAATGTGTTGTATAATGGAAGTCCCTAGTATAAAATGAAGAAAGATGGTAGCAATTCTATTACGGGGAGAAAACGTTATACTTGTTTTAGTATATTTTTCAAGGATTTTAATAAAAATTATTGAATCGGCGTCAGGGTTGGAAAAATAGAGCTGCTGAACAAAGGAGGAAACAAAAGGAAGGAGGAGATTGTATTTAATGTACTGAAGACGAGTTTAAAAGAGAATCTTTATATGAACAAGGGGCTAGATTTATTTCACTAATACTTTTGGCTGTTTTCTTGTGAATTTGTATCATGTTAGAAGGGAGGAAAGTTTGAAATCCTTTCTATTTTTCATTCATATTTTTATCGAAAAAGAGAGGTTTTGCCGGGAGGATTTTTGCTATTAGGAATTATTTCTAGAGGTTTGAAAAATATATACTAATTTGTATATTCTTATTAAAGTTCAATTAGATATTTGATGGTTGAAAGCTTTCTATGCTTTAGAGTGTGAATTTATTCTAAAGGATGAATATAAGGAAGAGATAATTCATGGTCTATTAAAGCAATTGTGCATTATTGTCAATTGTTTATTTTTACGCATGTTATTCTTTTAATTTGTCATTTTTATTAAAAAAATTAGCAGAATTAGTATGGATGGATTATGGATTTGATTTAATAACATATTCAATATTATTTCTTTGTGAATTATTTCCTAGGTATGATAATTGAATACGTTAGTTTAATTTATGTTGAGGAGTGATGAATCGTTTCTTTCTTTTATTAGTTATTTTATACTTGTAATTGACCATTCATCATTGTTAGATTAGGATTTGAATAAGATTACATTTGCTATTAAAAATAGAATTCAACAGGATTGAGAATAACTTCAATGAGAAAGTACCAATTTGAGGAGTGATATGGTATTTAGTGAAACTAAACCCACATACTAGTAGAAATCACACTACCACGGATGAGAGTAGGTCTAGTTGGGACTCTATAAAGGGAAATTCTCCCTTATTATTGGTGGAGGATTTTCCTACTACCATGTGAACCCCATGAAATGTTTGAATAATGGTAGTGTAACAACACCCCCGTTACCCACCCTCACGGCCCTGCGAGTAAATGTGAAATGGAGTGTCGTTGTGATATGACCCTAGGCCTAAAAAGTGATAATTTGTACACCTTTCTTGGGGATTAAAAGACACTCCGGAGGCCAAGGACCACCCCAAGTGACCAATATTTGAGTTGGGGCTCTTGCTAAGAAGAAACCTCCTAATCACATTCATAACTAGGAAAGGGTGTGGTTATAGGCTTCAAGCTGCACCAAGCATAGGACTACTTCACGGATGTTGTGACCTAAATTTCTAAGTTCATAGGGTTTGATCTTGATATCTTAGCCACGTTTTAGGATACCCTCTAGAACATTGTCTTCTTGTAACTTTTAAATTATAAACAACATGATGAAAAAACCATTCATAAAATATTGAAGCCAAAAATTGGCCTAAACTTCCTAGTACATATTACTTATTACATCAACCACATGGTAAATGTTGTAGCAATTTATTTCTCAAAAGAAATCTAAATATTCTTTGTTTAGAAATTTCAATTTCCTATTTGGACAAATGCTCGATCATATGCTTATTTATGCTTTTGAATCACTTAATAATTATTTTTTATAATAATAATTTTAATTTTTATATAATATTATTTTTATAAAAATATAATGGTATATTTTTATGAAATATATATTTAAAGTTAAAATTTATGTTATAAAAATTTATTTGTATCAAGTCTAATTGAAAAATCAAGTCAAAAGTAAAAAAATATGACCCACCCGGCACCTAAATATTAAAAATTAAATCAATGGTTATAAATATATACAGGACGCAGCTCCTTCGACATTTCGACATTTAACCAAGGGGGATCTGGATAGTTTTTTCACTTTACTAGATTTTACACCTATGTACTCTACTTCAACCCGCTCCCCCTCTTTAAAAACCATTTACCATGGAGACCTCCCTCTAGGTTCACTCCCTAAAACCATTCACTATCTCTACCTCAAAATATCATTATTCTTATTTATTAAATTATAGCCGATAATGTGGTGGGAAAAATATATCAAAGTCATATTTCATATATTTATGAGCTATTTTATAGACAAATTTTACGAGTGCATGTGAAATCAAATTTACACTATTGAAAATAAATGGTCGATAAGTACAACACTTACAAATGTAAAAACTATTTACGTATGTGAAATCGAATTGACAGTGTGAAAATAAATGGAGGATAAGTAAAAAATGAGTTTTTACAATGAAGGTGAAACATGACTTTGAAAGAAGAACTCATGGTTTTGTGAGTCCATGGGAAGAGAAAACAAACCAAGGATTTTGGGAACAACACATAGATTTGAAAATAATTCAAATGAATTTGTTGAAATTCTAAATTTTGAAATTCAATTAAGTGTTTAATCAAAATATTTGAAAATTTTATTTAAAATATATATTTTTTTCCAAATAGTTTGTGATAAAATAAAGTATTCAAAAGATGATGAGAAAAATGAAATAAATATAACTCAAATGGCAGAGGAGATGGTAGAGAAATCAAGTTTAAGAGGACGGGTTAAACGGACTTGTGAACAATTTCAACCTTTTTCGATTTCAAGGGGATGAAGACAGGTCTAAGATACATAGTAGAAAAATATCCAACGCTGATTAAAAGATGAAACAACATATTTCTAGCGAGTCGGCTAACCGATCCTTATTTCAATGCTCGATACTTGTAAACGAGTTCAATGTTCCATCTGGAGATAAATTGGAGATATTATTTTATTTTTTAGTTTTTATTCGGGGGATTTTATTCGAAAATTATTGTAACAATTTATGAGAGATTTTATTCTATATATTGTTTCATTTTATGTCCTTCGGGGGTTGGATTTGATGCAGAAACCTTTCGGTTCTATAAAACTTCTATTATAGGGTTACGCCCATCAAAAGCCTTATGACTCCGAGTTTATGACAAAATTTGTGTTTCTAGTGTTTTCTGTGTTTTATGCACATGTTTAAAGTATTATAGAAAAGTTTGGGTAAGAATACATTGATCTCAATCTCTCTAAATCCCACCGCAAATTTATAATTGTTTAAAGAGATTAGTATATTGGACTATACGTACGGGGTAGCTCCTCTTTGAGCTGGTTATTGTTTGTCCTTGTATCTTCTCCTGAATGTGTTTTGTTGAGCTATAAATTTCTACATGCATCCAATTTTTCCTAGTTAATTAAGTATTCTTTACGACTCCTTAATTATCGGGAATCCCCTAATATTCTTATTTCAAATTATTTAAAAGTTAATTTCTTATTGTAGGTGGAAAGCTCACACTTTAAGAAAGGACTCTACAAAGGAGAAGTTTATTCATGAACACGAATTGTGAAATCATTAGAAACCACCCCATTAAATCCCTACGTCTGGCCATTTTTATTCTTAGGATGTTGTCTAGTGACAATGAACATCCTCGAGCAAAGCCTCGTAACTGTTGAGGAGCCCCCTATGATTAAGGAGCCGACTTGAACCTAAAGACTAGTCCAAGTTGGTTTAACGACGAGAACTTCCTACGAGAAACAAATAAAACATTTGTATAATTCTTTGAGGAGAAGCGAAATGACAAAGAAATTTTTCCTAGATCATGATAATGACTAGATATATTCCTTGTTGGTGAACAAGGAGTAGAAACTATTATTGGTTGCATTATTTTCACTGGCGACTCACTTTTACATATGGCGATTCCACTCGATTGTCGATTCCTTTATTTCAAAATGCAGTGCCTTTACTACTATGTTTGTGTAAGTATTATTGATAGTTGCGATGGCAGTACATGTTTTTCCTTTTAACCATGACTAAAAATTTAAGATGTCCCCTGAAGGGATGTGTTTTAAAGGTCTGGCATGTGAAAATTTTTCCCTAGATCATGATAATGGTAGATATATTCCTTGTTGGTGAACGAGAGTAGAAATTTGTATTGGTTGCATTATTTTCACAAGCGACTCCACTTTTACATATGGCGATTCCCACTCGGTTATCGATTCCACTATTTCAAAATGCAGGGTGCCTTTACCTATGTTTGTGTAAGTATTATTGATAGTTGGAAGTGGCCGGTACATGTTTTCCTTTTAACCATGACTAAAAATTTAAGATGTCCCGCAGAGGATGTGGCGCAAAGTTAGCATGTAAGTAAAGTTCGCATGTAAGTATCGGTGCTGTGGAGTTTCGATTTTATATTGTAAATATGTTTCAAGTTTTCGGTACCCATTGCTTAAAGTGATCTTCCGGCAAATCTACTCCTCACTTGGTTACATTGGAAAGCAAATTACATAGCAGTGTAGATATTTAGTTCGGTGGGTATGGTGGTGTGTGGGATTGAATTAATTATTTTCAAATTTAGTGAGCATTAGACTATTTAGATTTTGTGTGCGGTGCGAATTAATTATTTTCAAATTTAGTGAGCATTAGACTATTTAGATTTTTGTGTGCGGTCATAAAGGATTGTTTAATTTTAAGTAGGCGGTAGGTATCGATAAAGAATTATTTTTCAACGATGGTGTTGAAGTATTGGTGAGATTTTCTTAATTTTTTTAATTTTTATATTCTTTCTATTGAGAATAGTGAGATGGGGACGCATACGGTATAAATTCTGATAGACCATATTATAAGTTGATGTTACACTTAATGGTTTCATTATTTCGGTTGGGAGTATTAGTTTGATTATATCAGATTGCAAAGTCTCATGGAGACCCACATTTAACCAAGGGGGGGGGGGGGGGGGGGGTCCGAGTAGTTTTCACTTTGATTTTACACAGAGGTACTTTGCTCCTCTTTCAAAACCATTTACCATGGATACCCCCTCTTGGGTCCCTCATAAAAACATTTTTACCTACAAAAATACCATTATTCTATTTATTAAATTATGGCGAGAAATGCATTTATAAAATGTGGTGGGAAAATATATCAAAGTCATATTTCATACATTTATGAAATATTTTTATGGATATAAGGTTGAGCACTCAATTAAATGATTTTTAAATATGTTAAGAATAAGCGCATGTGAAATAAATTTACAACTACATGAGAATATATTTATTGATGCGAGGAAATAAATTTTCTGATATGTATAAATTTCAATTCTGATCCCCAATTGAAAATCAAAGGAAAGCTAGTAGAAACAACACATGGTTTGGTAATCCATTCAAAGAGTTACATATGTAAAAATAATTTACGAGGTGCATGGGAAATCAATTTGCCGTGTGACAATGAATGGAGGATAAGTTAAAAATGAGTTTAGTAAAAAAAATGAGTTTTAGGAGGAAGGAGAAACGAGGACATGGATTTACAAAAACAACACATGGTTTTGTGAATCTATACGAAGAGAAAACAAACCATGGATTTTGGAAACAACACATATGTTTGAAAATACGATGGTTTTATAAATCATTCAAATGAATTTGTTGAGAATTCTAAATTATGAAATTCATTTAAGGGTTTAATCGAAATATTTGGAAATTTTATTTTAAAATATATATTTTCTCCAAATATTTTGGGACAAAATAAAGTATTCAAAATATGATGAGAGCACAAAATGACGTAAATATAACTCAAAGGGGGAGATTCCGGATAAATCGAGTTTAAGAGGATTGTTAGAAGACTGTGGCTGAATTCCGACCTTTTTCCAGGATTTCAGGGCATGAAGACGAGTCTAAGACACCTGAAGCAAATATCAACAAATTAAAGATTAAACAATGTTCCGGCGGAGTCGGTGAACCATTCCATATTTCGGTGCTTGATACTTACAAACTATTCAATATTTCTAGTAGATAAATTGGAGATATTATTTTATTTTATTTGAGATTTATTGTGATTTAGGAGAGTTTTTATTCTATATATTGTTTCATTTGTAATAAAAATGGGTTGGATTACGATGCCAAAACCTTTCGGCTCTATAAAACTTCTATTATAGTATTCCTTATCAAAGCCTTAGGCTCCGGTTTATGACAAAATTTGTGTTTTTAGTATGTCTTTCAAGTGTTTTTACATAACTTGTTTTACACATACATGTTCAAAGTATTATAGAAGAGCTAGGTAAGAATAGATTGAGTTTTAATCTCTCTAAAATCCCTTACCAAGATTTATAATTTTTTAAGAGATTAGTATATTGGACTTTACGTAAGTGACTCCTCTTTGAACTAGTTATTGTTTGTCCTACTACCTTCTCACGAATGTGTTTTGTTGGGCTATAGGGTGCACGCATCCAATTTTTCCTACAGTCAATTAAGTATTATGTACGACTCCTTAATTATCGAAACCCCTTATATCATTCTTTTTCAAATTATTTAAAAATATAAGTTCTTCTATTAGGCTGAAAGTTGACACTTTAAGAAAGGACTGCGCAAAGGAGGAATTTATTCATGAATAAAAATTGTGCAATCATTAGTAACCACCCCATTAAATCCTAAATTTTGCCATTGTGCTTCATAGGTTGTTGTCCGGTGACGGTGAACGGCGTTAAATAAGGCCTCGTAACTATTGAGGCCTGCAGTTCCAAGGGCCAACCGAACCCTAAATATTGATCGGATTGGTTTCTCGACGTAGTTTCTACAACCAATAAATTCCTACAATAAATAGGTCTGATAGTAAACATGTAAGATACAAGTCATGAATGCATATCTTATCATCAAAGTATGAGATTCATATGGAAATCACCAAGAAGGTCTAATTCCCTCTCAAGATAGTTTCAATATAGGTTTTTATCATTTCATTCATTAACCATTCAAATAATTATCATATAAAGATTATTAACCATGACAAAATTGCCATCGAATCATCATAATAACAAGTATAAGTGCTCATAGACTACAATAGGAAAATAGCTCTTATAAACTTAAAAAAATCCTTAAGTCAAGGACTTCCGTACCACTCTACCATAGATTGGGATGAACCAAATATTTCTTTCAACAATGATCCCATTCCATATTCCAAAAGCAGATATGGGGAACTAATGATTTAAACCAAGACATAAACAACTAGGTTTTCCTAAATATTAAACCACCTCCACCCTCGAGGAGCTCTTTGCCAATCTCACCAAAACCGGTCAAGAGAGAAAAAGGAAAAGCAAGCTTAGATGCCTTAAGTTATTCACCACTCCTTGAGGAATTTTTTTGTCTCCATAGCTTTTGTGAGGACTTCCCTGAAAACCATCTCCACCCCCGACCCCTAGGAATTTTGCTAAGAACTTCTCACACCGGTTCCAAAACCTTTCGGTAATCAAGCTAAACCAATAAATGAATCCCATCACACCATGGTTATACAAGAAATGGAAAGGAAAGAGTTGTAAGAAACCAACTTTGTCGAGCCAAGGAAAATCCATGCGAATGACAAAAAATGAAGCAAATTAACAAGTACATGTTCCATGCATTCACACCCTCAGTAGAAATCACACATGCAACATGTTACCTACAAAATCCATCTCAAAGTTGCTTAATCAAACATTCCTTGCTGTTATTTTCATTATTTAGCTTTCCTTGTGTCCTTTGCCTTCCTTTCTCTAATGCTAGAGTGCTCCAAAATTCTCTAAGTTTGCAGAGTGAATAGAGGCAAGCTAGAAGCTGACAATAGTTGTGAATTGATCCTCATCAACATTTTTATCATTAGGGCCTCTGTTTTCTTCATTTTCCTTAAATTTTCCTTCCAATTTACTCCTCATAGAAATATGTGACCTTTCATCTCCCTTTCCTTTTAATTCTTTCATTTTCATAAATAAATGCTTAATAATACCTCATTTCCTTTCCAATACCTTTTCCAATGCCTTTGCCAATTTCCTTAACCATAATAACAACAATTTGTACTTGTATAGATGTTTTCCCAACATTTAGCTTAGAATACGTGTCCCATCAACTTGGGTTTATTTTCATTTATTATCCTTTATTACATGAACCTATAACTTTGGTGTTGTTACAAACCCCTCCCCCTTGGGGAACACCATCCTTAGTGTTCTATGAAACCTATGACCAGCAAAACCATTGAGAACCAAAACATACTTCCTATGGAGACGCTAACGATATTTCGTTGCGATGCCCACAATGATATCCCTGTTGAAAGAATAACACACACATACCACTTATTGGACCTTTATGACATAGCTCATTGTGTGTTACAATAACAACCATACATAGATATGTACATATATACCAAAAAATAATTTTCCTCACTAGAAATTAATAGGGAATCGTAGCCCACATACGATAAGCCATCTTCCATGTGACTTCAACGAGCCCAAAGTTATTCCTTTGCGGTTTAACGCTCAATTATAGGATTATTAGCATGAGTTGTTTACGTTGCAATATGCATAGAGGTTCCGGTTGAAGTTCTCCTTAAGGTTCCACCTACAATAAAAAATGTGTCAATCGGATGATTAGCTTCCTTCACATATCTATTAAGAAATCAAACATGGAAAAAATCATGGACTTTCACTGTCGGTGCTAGTGCAAGTAGGTGGGATATTGGTCCAATCCTTTCAAGGATCTAGAAAATTTGAAATACGAGGTTCCAACTTTAACTTTGTGACCCAACCCTCGAGGATATTCTCTTGGGATTGATGTGAAAGTACATATTTTCGCCAACCAGAAACTCATGAATGTTATGTGATGATCTTCATAACTCTTAGCACATGTTGTGCTACCTTTATATTATTCTTGCTAACTTGAATTTACGGTTAAAGTCTCTACCAACATGTATGGTCCAATCGGTACTGTGTTCGGTGGATCAATCCGGCTCATAGGAGTATTCTAACTTTGTCTATAAAGTGCCTCAAATGAACTCATCCTTAAGGACACACGATACTCATCATTATAAGAAAAATCTACCGGTGGAAGATAATCCTCCCTCTCTGTTTGGTGCATGACATACTATCCTCAACATGTCCTCAAGAATCATGTTAAAACTCTCTTCCTTCCTATGCACATACTGTGGATGATAAGTTGTACTAAGATAAATTTTGTACACCAAACTTTTAAAAAAATCATGCAAAACCTTTTCAGGCTGAACTTGGAATATATATCTGATATGATATTATTAAGGAACACCATGCAATCTCATTATCTCCTACTGATGAAGACCTAAGCTACCTCACTAGCTAAATTGATGAGCTTCAACGGAATGAAGTAAGAGCTATCTAGATAGAATCATCATATCTAGATTTCTTCAAAAAAGCTATAATGAAATCCATGGAAATAACCTCATTTCAATTCTAGAATCGAAATTGGCTACGATCAACCACATGGTTCTTGCACTTTGCTTCTAACGACAATCCAAACATCTAGCCAAAAATTCACCCACTTCACTTTTCATGTTCGACAAACAGTAAAACTTTTTCACAATTGTAAAATGAATTTAATATCTCAAAAGATAAAACCTAAATACGACATAACAAAATTCCCTCGGGATAAGATTCTTGTTTCAATGTTATATGACCCCATAGATCCTATCCCCTTACCAAGCCACATACTATGAGATGATAATCCACATACAGTGACTTTTACCCATATAACTTTGTAACATGTGCTTCGATTGTTGATACCTATCATCTTGCTACCTACTGAAAAGATCCACTCTTGCAATTTTTCCCATGTAGACTCCTTAGGCCCACCCAATGTAGATTTACCTACACTCTTCTTGCTAAGAGAATACATAACCCTATTCTCCTTACCCTTTATGTGCACGATCTCGAAGTTGGAAGTCGCGAGTAGCCAACCATCTAGATTTCCTAGAATTTATATTAGGTTGGTCAAAAAAATACCTCTCGATCCCACTATGGTCACTCATTAGGGTAAATCACCTACGAAGATAATGTCTCCACATATTTAAGGCATGAATGATAGATGCCAAATCAAGATCACGAGTCACACGGTTCTTCTCTATTCTAATTTGGTTTCCTTGACTCGTAGCATGCCTCTTGTCCCTCCTATAGCAAAACTCCACCAATCCCTCTCTTACATGGTGTACACACCATGATGTCTTTATACGCATCTGAAATCTTTAGAACTAGAGAATTTGTAAGAAATTACTTCAGCTTGCTCAAAACTAGATGCACATTCCTCTATCCATTCAAATTTATTTCCTTTCCTGCGTAAAGATGTAATATGATAGGATACATTAGAAGTTCATGATGAAACGCATATAATGGCTGCTAATCCCATGGATTATATGACCTCATCCAATTACTAGGAGTTGTCCATTCATGAAATCTGATATTTTAAGGTCCTTTATTATACATTCCATGAAACAACATGTCCCAAGTAATGAACTTTTTTCTAAAATAAATTGCACTTACTAAGCTTGGAATATAATTTATGCTCTCTTAACAACCTTAACATTGAACAACATTACGGATAAAATGATAGCAGCACTATTACCTATTTTTGGTAGCATAAAAAGCACTAGATTTTGAAAAGTGGTGATGCAAAATCACCCTTTTTTTATTTTTTATTTTTACCTCTAATGTTTTTTATTTATGAAGTATGAATATTTGTTTTAAAATGTTAGTGATTTTCATGCTAATTTTGAAATGTATTGATGCAGCATCAAAATTATTTTTTTTTTTTTTTTTTTAGAGGTGATTTTTATGCTAATTTTGAAACGTATTGATGCTGCATCAACCTTTTTTTTTTAGAGCAGTGATTTTCATGCTAATTTTGAAACGTATTGATGCTGCATCAACCTTTTTTTTCTAGAGCAGTGATTTTCATGATAATTTTGAAACGTATTGATGCTGCATCAACCTTTTTTTTTTAGAGTGGTGATTTTCATGTATGTAATAAAACACAAACTTAGATTAAAAAAATATATAAAAACAGTTAAAAAAACCAATAAAAATGTAAAAAAAAACAAAAATAGCTCATAAAAAGAAAAAATTTAAACAAAAATAAATAAAAAAACAAAAATATTTGAAAATTATATCAAAGGAAATGACAAAATTTGAAGAAAAAAAACACATAATTTAAAGAAAAAAAACAAAAATTCACCAAAAAAAAAAAAAAAATCAAAAATCAAAAACATTTTTTTTCGAACTTATTAAAAAAAACAATATATTTAAAAATATATATATATTTAAAAAAAAATTAAAATAATTAAAATTACAAAATTAAAATTTAGGAAAAAAAAATTTAAAAAAAAAAATATTTAAATTTAAAAATATAAATTAAAAAATAATAATAATAATAAGGAAAAAAATACAACTTTTAAAATTTACAAAAAAAAACAAATTAAAAAAAAACAATTAAAATTGAAAAAGAAAAAGAAAATTAAAATTAAAAAAAAAAATTGAAAAAAACCTATCATTAAAAAACAAAAAAAATGAAAAAAACCACGTGCAAATAATTAAAAAACAAATATACATAAATTTAGTGTTTTTTTTTTTTTTTAGTGAAACCATTTATAGATTTTAAAAATGAAAAACTAAATAAACGAAAAAAATAAGAAAAACAATTAAATTAAATTAAAATTTAAAATTTTAATAAATAAATTTTAAATTTTAAATTTAAAAAAAAAATTATTCTATAATATTAAATATAAAAAAAAATTAAACAAATTGAATTTAAAATAAAAAAATTGAATTAAAAAAATAATTTTAAATTTTTTGAAATTCAAATTTATTTTTTTTTAAATCAAATTAAAATAAAAATATTAAAAATTAAAAAAATAAAAATAAAAATAAAAATAAAATCAAATAAAAAATAGATGTAAGTATATATTTAAAAAAAAAAAAAAAAAAAATTTACTTCAAATAAAAATATTAAATTAAAAAAAAAAAATATTTTTTGAAAAAAAAAATTTATTTTTTCAAATTAAAAAAAAAAAAAAAATTTAAAAAGAAACAATTAAAAAAAAAATTAAAAAAAAAACAATTAAAAAAAAATTTTTAAAAAAATCAATTAAAAAAAAAAAATTTTAAAAAAAAAAAACAATTAAAAAAAAAATTTAAAAAAAAAAATCAATTAAAAAAAAAAATCGGCCCTCCGCCCGCGGGGGCCCGGGAGGCCGGCTGGGCCGCCCCCGGGGCGCCGCCCAGCGGGTGGGCCGCCCCAATAAATAACTTTTTTTTATTGATTTTTTTTTTAAATGTTTTTTTTTTAATTTTTTTTTTAAATTGATTTTTTTTTTAAATTTTTTTTTTAATTGTTTTTTTTTTTTAATTTTTTTTTAATTGATATTTTTTTTAAATTTTTTTTTTTTAAATTTTTTTTTTTTTAAATTTTTTTTTTAATTGATTTTTTTTTTTAATTTTTTTATTTTTTGTTTTAAATTTATTATTATTATTATTATTTTTAATAATTTTTATTAAATTTCGCCCATTTTTTTTATTTAATTGATTTTTTTTTTTTTTTTAATTTCATAATTTTTCATTGTTATTAACTTTTACTTTTAGTTTTTTAATATAATTTTATAAAATTCAATAAATTTTTTATATATTTTTTTAATTTATTTCGATTTAATATGTTTTTTTTAAATGTTTTACTCTTTTTTTTTTTTTGTTAATTATGTAAATTTTTTATATTTTTTTATTTCAATTAAAATTGTGTATTTAAAATTAGATTTTTTTAAAAATGAAACTTAATTAATTTAAATTATTTTTTTTTAATTTTTTTTTATTTAATTTTTTTTCTTTTTTTTTTTCAATTTTCCACTTTTAATTGATTTTTAAAGTTTTTAAAGTTTTCGTTTAACAATATATATTTTTTTTTCTTTTATATTTAAAATTTATTTTTTCTTTCAAAATTTATTTGTTTATTCATTTATTTATTAAAATTTAATATTTTTGTTTTTAAATTTAATTTGTTATTTTAATATTAACCTCTTTTTTTTAATTTAATAAAATTTGATGTATATACCTATTTTAATTTAAGTTCATATATATATTTTATTTTTTATAATTTAAATTTAATTTATTTTTTTATAGTTTATTTGTTTTTTTAATATATATTGTTTTAAATTTGATATTTTTATTGTATTTTATTTTTATTTTTTATTTTTAATTAATTTTTTTTTTCCTTTTAATTTGAATAGTGTTTTTTTTTTTTAATTTTGAATTTTTAAATTTATTAAAATTTAATATATTTCCTTAAATTTAATTATTTGTTTTAAATTTTTTTTCTTCTTTTTTTAAATTTAATAAGCATTTTCTTTTTCTTTTTTAAATTTAATTTCTATATTTTATTTTTTTAATTTCCTTCCTTTTTTTACTTGTTTTTTTTTTAATTTAATATTTTTATTTTGTTTTTATTTTTATTTTTTAATTTCTATATTTTTTTAAATTTTAATCTTAATTTTTTTTGGTTTATTTTTTATTTTTTTTTCCTTAAATTTTAGGTTTTTTTTAATGATTGAATTAAAATTTTTACTTTGTTTTTATTTTTATTTTTTTTATCTTCATATATTTTTAAATTTTAAGCTTTTAAATGTTTTTATTTTTTTAATTTATTTTTTTTCTTAAATTTTAGGTTTTTTTTTAATGTTTGAATTTTAAAAATTAAAAAATGTTACTTTTATTTTTAAAAATGCCAAAAGTATGACACAATTTTTTTTTTTGTTATTCCAGCATCAACTGGTTTTGTTTTGAGGGTGTTTTTTCAATCCTTTTTTCAAGAAACAATTTTGTTTTTACCATAATTTTATAAAATGTTGAAATTTGACCTTAAAAAAAAAACGAAGTGCGTTCTGGAAGACACACTTTTTTTTTTTTGGGTGTTTTTTCAATCCTTTTTTCAACAAACAATTTTTTTTTTAGCATAATTTTAGAAAATGTTGAAATTTGACCTTCAAAAAAAAACAAGTGCGTTCTGGAAGACACACTTTTTTTTTTTTGGGGTGTTTTTTCATGTTTTTTGAGAGTTTTTGGGCTAGAGTTCCCGTTTTGAGGTTTTCCACGACTTACCTGCAGAATTAGAGGTTGTGTTTGTTATATATATATATATATATATATATATATATATATATATATATATATATATATGTATGTATGTATGTATGTATGTATGTATGTATGTATGTATGTATGTATGTATGTATGTATGTATGTATGTATGTATGTATGTATGTATGTATGTATGTATGTATGTATGTATGTATGTATGTATGTATGTATGTATGTATGTATGTATCCTCTTTCTTTCCTCTCTCCCTCTCTCTCCACATTCTGTATCACTCCCTCTCTCTCTCCATCTTTCTCTCTCTATGTATTTTTTATTGCCTCCATCTCTCTCCCCCTCCAACTCAATCTCTCTTTCCCTCCCTCTCTGCACTCTCTCACATACTCTCCCTTCCTTCCTCTCTCTCTCTCTCTCTCTCACCTACTCTTTTACTACATCCCTCCCTCCCTCCTTCTCTCCCCCCTTCTCTCCATCTCTCCTTCTTTGTCTCTTATCTCACCCCCAAACATACACACTCTCTATCCATATCTCCCTTGCCAGTCCCTATCTCTCTCTATCTCTCCTTATTTTTCTCTTTATCTCACCCCTAAACATACAAACTATCTCTCCATCTCCCCCTTGTCATTCCCTCTCTCTCTCTCCACTTCTCACTATCTATGCATTACTTCTTCCCTCCCTCTCTCACCCTTCAAATCCATCTCTCTATCCCTCCCTCTCTCATCCTCTCTCTCTTCCTTCCTCTATTTCACTTTCTCTCCTACATACCTCTCTCTCTCTCTCTCTCTCTCTCTCTCTCTCTCTCTCTCTCTCTTCCCTCCAATCCTCTCACTATATCCCTCCCTCTCTCCTTCTCTCTCTACCCCCTCCATCTTTCTGTCTCCCTCTCCCTCTATTACCTGTCTCCACCTCTCTCACTCCTCTCCCTCTATCTCTCTTCATTCCTCCTCTCCCCTCTCCTTCCATTTATCTCCATCTCTCTCTTGTCACTCCCCCAATATATCCTTCTCTATCACTCTATGTCTTTGTTCTTCCCTCCCATATATATCTAGAGTTAATATATATCATGATATATTAATATATATTATAATATAACAAATTTAATACTGTATTAATCCAAAGTTATTAAATTTAATAATATTAATATTATAATATATTAATATGAATATTATATTTAATATTAATAATAATATTAATACTAGGGTTAATAATTTTTTTATTTTGCAAGGTATTAATAATAATTTGGCCCATAGGATTCACGTAAATAAAACCTCTAGGTTTTATTTATTTACCTTACCTCTAGTTTACTTATATTTTTATTTATTTACCATACCTCTTTTATTTACCATGATATTTGGCCCATAGTCTTGGTATATAATTAGATGTTGATTTTTTATCTTATTTGATATATTTTTATTTATTTACTATACCTCTTTTGCAAATATGGTATTTGATCCATGGTATTTAGCCCATGGTATTAATAACAATTTGTCCCATGGTATTTGGCTCATAGGCTTCACCAAAATAAAACCTCTTTTTTGAGTCTTCGTAAATATAAAGAGGTCTATGGAGTAAATATAAAAAGAGGTTTTATTTATATACCATACCTCTAGTTTATTTATATTTTTATTAATTTACCATACCTACAGTTTATTTATATTTTTATTTATTTACCATACATATTTTTTGAATATGGAGTAAGTGTAAAAAATGTGTAATTATTTCAAATGTATTAATTATTACAAATATATTGATTATAATTGAGCCTACACTTCAAATGTTTAATTAAATTACATCTACACATGTGCCCTATACTTCGACATTTTAAATATTTACTTATGTTACATTTCTTACATTACATCTATACATGTGCCCTATACTTGGTTGTGTTTACTTACATTACATCTATACATGTGCCCTATACTAGGTTGTGTTTACTTACATTACATTTCTTACATTACATCTATACATGTGCCCTATACTAGGCTATAGAGCGCCTCTTAGCTCAAGAATAATGTAATCATGAACTTGTCATAAAAAAGAATGAAGTTTCTACAATGATATGATGATATAATAAAAGGGATTGTGTGGTTGGAAGAAATAAAATTTTATATATCTCCCGAGTTAAGAGGGAGGGCATAATGTGTCAACTATAGTAAAAGATATTGAATAAAAACTAAAATCAAAGAATAGCTAGAGCACTACATATGGTTGATCAATGAAGTCATAAACATAGACTTAGTTGTGTTGAGAAGTGCTAAGGATGGTTTTGGTATTGCCAAAGAAGTTAAAGAAGAAAGCTTCCGATAAGATGTGTTTAATATGATAATGATCTAAGTAGCATTAGAATGATTAAGGACCCCAAAGGTTTGTGTATATATATATATTGAAAGTTTATTTCTAATTGGGGTTGTGTTTGTGCATATCTCTCTAGAAGAAGGTTGAACGTTTGAAGCATGCTTGGATTGGTGGATATATTTGGTTTGGTTGATAAGAAGAGATGAAGCATCTTGGGTGTAACACCCTCCTCCCACATTTACCTAAGATAACCAGTCCACTGGGATAAACATGTGATGATAGGCCACTATGATGTGATTCAACTCCCCATGTACAGTTAAGGAAGTGGAACTGACAAATCAAAACCATTCTGACCTTCCTCAGGAGCTACAAACGCTCTAGGTGGAAACCAACCCTTCCAAGTGCTTAACCCCTAAGACAACGTATCCTTTTAGTGATATAGACCCTTAGTTTCTCCCATGACAAGCCATGCATGTAAATTATGCCTTCCAGTCACTCCCATAGTTAGGAATTCCAACGACTGTGGACTTTTTTAGGAAATTTTGAGCCAACAACCTTGAATTATGTGCCACTTTTTTAGGGCCAAGATTCAAGCCACTACCCATAACTTCATGGAAAATTCAAGAATGATAAATAACAATGGCATAAGGATACTAATATAAACATTTGATCACTGAATTGAATGGACCCCTATTAGCCACGATAGGAATTTCATCAAACATGTCACAAATATGAATTCTACAAGTCATAGCAACAGATCTGAACATAAGGGTCTCATACCTATCTAAGATTCATAAGGAAGCATTGATGCATTATCAAAATAGATGCATTATCATATATGAGGTCATATAATAATTCATATACCATATACCAATTAAGTCATGACGAGAGCCATAATCAAAGTCTGTCATAAATCATGCTTATAACTAGCATATAATAAACATAAATATAATTATGGAACAACCATAAAAACCACATATGAACAAGCAAATTTACCCATGAAATACCAAAGGAGATGGATCTCTTATTAATGAATGCATAGGAAAACCAAGTCAGAGACTTCCATGAACCACTTGACCATATATTGGCTGCACTAAATATTTCTTTTAGGAAATCACCCCCATGCCATATTCCAATCATGAATGTGGGACTCACAACAAAACCAACCAGGGCTTCCCAAGGCCAAACTACCTCAACCATAATCAATAGAACCAAGACTTACCACAATCCCCACTAGATCACTAGGCCTTAAACAAGCATGGAAGCCTCTAGATATCTCCACCTAAATCGTGAGGAATTTGTTTGTCTCAACCTGTCGGCTTTATCGTGTATCCTGCCATTATTGGTCAAGGGATTCCTAGGCATACAAGGTTTCCATCCTTTGTTATTTACCATGTATCTCCTCATTACTATTCAAGGGATTCTTAGGCCCAATCAAGGGTATTCACCTCTGGGCTTTACCGTGTATCTCGTCATTCAACATTTGAGGATTCCTAGGCTAAATTGAGGTGTTCAAAACCAGGCTTTACCGTGTATCCCATCCTGGGATTCCTAGGCCTTGTGAATAGTCTTGTGACCACTCCACTCAGCTTTGAGTCCATCTAACAATCCATCTCAACCAAAACATGAGAACCCCATCACACCATGGTTATCCAAAAATGGAAAGGCAAGGCTAAATAACACTGTCATACATGGAAATACCCCTGCCAATGATAGCAATAGAACCTCAAACACGCATGCATAACCATGCATACCCAAACTATAAAGGAAATCATACATGCAACTCGATACTTGAAAGTAATTCCGTTGTAGATTCTTGATCCTACTCTTCCTTGCTTAGTATTTTCTTCCCTTTTATTTATTTTCCTTCATTGCCTTCTTTCATCCAATGATAGAGTTATCCAAGAATACTCAAGTGTCCAAGGGTATGAGAGAGAGAGAATAGAGATAGAACTCCAAAAATGAACTGACAAAAAGGTACCAACTGATCCTTAAAATCCCTTTTATTAATGAGGCCTCTATTTTCTTCATTTTCCATTATTTTCCTTCAACTTCCTCCTCGCATGCAACCTTTTACCTTTTGCCTTCCTTTTCTCCTAATTTCCATTATTTTCATAAATAAATTGCCAAAAAATCCATTTTTCCTTTCTAAAGTATTTTCCATTGCCTTTTCCATTTCCTTTGACTTTGTTATTTTCCATGTACCTATGCATATATGTAATTATGGTTACCTCCCTAGTTAAGAGGGAGTGTTGAAGACTATGACTAATGTCAGTATTCAAAATTGTATTTGAGTCCTGATGAAATGTATTTTTCAAAATAAAGAAAATAAAAATAATTTATAAAATGAAATTATTTTGAAGCATGGGTTTCATGCTCTTTTATTTATTTTATAGGTCAAAAGCCTCCATTATAGGATTCTAGGGTTTATGTCATGGGTCATATTCTTTTTCATTATGTAATAGACCATTCTTGGGCTTTGTTTATCAATAAAGAAATATATTTTTATGTAAATAGAGTCAAACAAGCCTCCTCCACCAAGTCATCCTCAAAGAAGACAAGTCAGCCTCATCAGGAGAATTCAACCACTCATAAGGACTATATATTGGAAACTACTCAACCTCATTTGAAATATAAGACAAGAACGTTCAATCTGCAATAGCTAGAGAAAAAAATGAAGAGTGAAATACCTAAGGATAAGGAGAAATACCTAGCGAAGAAAAAGGATATTTTTGTAAAGCAAGAAAATTCCAAATTTCTCTCTTTTCTACCACATGTGTGAGTTTTTGGGTTGTTACAGGAGGGCCAAAATTTTAGATATGTAGTAGGGTCAAAATCCTAGAAGCTAGAAGGCTGAAATTATATGTTGTAACTTGGGTGAAGTTGTTTGATTGGAAGAGACTGCTAAATTTTTGTTAATAATCTTGGAAAGATTAATTGGTGGAGTGAGGGAACTCTTTTTGTCTAGTATAAGGTTTTGGATTGTATCAATTTTATTTGAATCTACTAGAGGAAGAGTTTGACTAGGTGTTCCCCTTCATAGGGGTTTTAGCCTCGAATGAGTGCCTACTTTTGGTGTCATTTATCTTCATGATTTGATTTGATGATTGCTTGATAAGAAGAAGATAAAGAAGAATATAAATAAAGATAATAATAATATAAGAATATCACAAGTAATTTTCAATATAATAAAATCTTTATGCCTTTCTGATTTCTTAACAACGTGCAACCTGACACTTTAAACATGCAAACCTCCATTCCCATGACTATGTTACACAACACCACCTCAAATCCCACACAAGCTAACAACACCTAGATGCTCACCTTCAGGTGTCGAAATTTGATATTCTCCTATACCATAATAGGCAGTGATGACAAAAGGTTTGAACCAGTTAGGTTTAAATTTACCCTTGTTATTTGTATCTAATGAAAGTATTTTATTTTACTTAATGACTAGGTATCCAACCTATAAATTTATGCTCTTGAACTTCTTATTGTAGTTACAGTGAAGGAAATTTTGATAAAATTTTAAATGGTTCATTGAATTGAGTCATTGGTCATCTAACATTTCTAGATCATGCAATCTAAAAACTATGCATTCTGCATTATAAACCAAGTGTTGCAAGGATATCCAAAATATTGTATCTCAACCTCAATAGGAAGAAAAACTTTAGTACCATAAATGAGAGAGTATGGGGTGGAAACTATAGGAGTGCAAATACTGGTGTGATAAGCCTATAAGGTGGGATTAAGTTGCAAGTTCCAATCACAAATAACTTCATTGACCAAATTTTTAAGGATTTTTAAAATGGTTTTGTTGGGAACCTCAACTTAACCAAAAACTTGTAGTTAATATGGGGTGGAGAAGCAGTGTTGGATATGGAATTTATGGTAAATCTCGTGAACATAAATGTTTTTTAATTGGTGTAAAATTGTTATTGATAATAGATTAGGGGATACCATATTAACAAATGATATAGTTAAAGGTGAATTCATATATTAATTTTCCAGCAATATACGTTAGAGGAATGGCTTCAATCGACTTCATAATATATTCAGTGATGATGATTATGAATTCATGTCCATTTGATGAGGAGGGATGAATTTTTCCTATGAGATCGAGTCCCCCTTGTGAGAAGATGCACGTTGTAGTAATCAATTGGAGCTCTTTTTCTAGCACATGTATCAAATCCGAGTTGTCTTTAGTGAGAATTTTTGGAAGCTTTTCCGGTTGGCTTTTCTAGTCTAATTTCTCTAAAATCTGGCAAGAATTTATTGAAATCACAAGCTTGATGGTTAACCCCTACACAATCGAAGTGTCCTAGGGGTTTTTCAGGGTGTTGAACCCATATATACATTCAAAAAAATAGTTTAAATAACACAAATCAAGATTTCACCTCAAATTTTTTTGTCGAATGTCGGCATCGGAAAGTCCAAGAGTCACACTAAAGACAAATTCTATCAAATATCTATGTTGTTAACATTTTAGACTTTTATTACTATATTGTTGAGCAACTTGTTTTATAGTGGGATAGTAATAACCTGTTTTGAGAAATTTCTTAGCTATATTTGGATCCCTAGAGTATGAACCATATATTTTTTCATGTATCTCATTTAACACAATACTACCCTCTTCTATGTTGAGACATCTAAGTGTTGATGTCTGGAAGTTGTCCAAGTCAAATATGGGAAAATTTTCTTGACGAAGGTCCCAAAATAGATTTATATTCATTTGGGATGTTGATCTTTACATGCATGTGGGCTATATTTCCACTAAATGTGTTTCACTCTTTTATTAAAGACTTAAATCTAAAACTATTTATATTTTAATTACATAAATGAAATTAACTAATTTTGTCTAATTCTAACCTATCTCAGAGCGTGATTTATCAAGGTATGAACTACAAATGATTGAATTTCCAAAAAGAGAAACAGTTCATTTATTATAAATAGTCTTTATAAAAACAATTGTACATATCATGTCATTCATGAAAATAGTTAAATGGAAAAATATTATGCTACAACATTCATATAGTGTTATTTACAAAATCAACCAATTGAAGAATTATGAATAGATATGATAGGTAACAACAATGCAACAACATATCAAATCATTAATAAGAAATATTAATTGAAAAAATAAATAGTTGCAACCTTGATTAACCATACAAATGAATTGAACGAATAACAATACCACAAAATTCATTCTAGACATAGATGATCAATACCAATTTTGGCTCTTCATTCTTGAAAAATAGTGTTTGTACAATGATGCACAAGCGTTTTCTTCGAAAGATGTGAACACTTTAAAAATCGAAGTAATTTTATTAAATACAAAATAAGAAAAAAAAATACAAATAATTGGTTTTTTGGATGATAATGTAAATAGAAAGATATTTAAAGATAGATACAAAGGCATTAATACTTTTGTAGGATTTTCTCCAACTTCGGAGATTCTATTTTCTCCAAGAGTTCCACATAATATTTCCATTGATCATGGATGTTTATGATTTCAGAAATTAATGATGGGGGCTCTTTCCGAACATTAATTTCACAATTGAAAACTTTTCCTTCCATGCTCAACAATTCACTATGAAACATTGAAGAGGAAATTTTCACAATTTGCATGCAGCTTTATGGTTGAGAAAGCAATTGATCAATGGATTCCATGCCATATTTTCAATTCATTGATCAATATTCAACATCTTTTCTCTATTTTTTCACATCTACAAAACATGAATCTCCTTTAATGATTTCTCCCATGAACTAGGCACTAAGCATGTCAAAGTCAATGATTAAATCCATAGCTCCATCAATTAGTGCAACAAACTATTTATGTGCATCCTTAATCAGATTCTAAGAGCATGTTAAATTATGTTTCCAGTTGTTCAATGTAACCCTGGTCTTCAATTTATCACTTTTTGATATTCTAGGTAAGTAGTTTGGAGCCATGTTTTGTCTAGAATTCCATTATAATAGTTTATTAAAGCTAGTTTGAACCTATGCATGCTCATTTTCATTTTCAGTGATTGTTTGAGAATATTTATGCAATAGAATTTATTAAACTTGAACACAATTAAAATTATGATAAAATTTTTATTGGGTCAACTTTAACTACTCATTTACATTAAGGGTATCATATTTGAAAAGATGAATATCAACATTGTCCTTTTGCAATTTCTTTACATGTAGCTCCAAATTAACAAATTGGGCATCTTTTTCAATTTTAGAACTCGTAGATGCTTGCTAAAATTTTTGGATTTTGAGATTTAACTCATTATTTAAGTCTTCAAGGTCATTTTGGTGTTATTGTAGTAAACCAAAAATTCTTTGCTAGAATTCTCCCTCAAAATTAGATTAACATTGTTCCAACTTGGATTCAAGTTCATTAAGCTTGTCTTGTTATTGTCTTATAATTTGTCTTAGATTTTTTACGGACCATTTATTTGTTTTGACAAAGGTTCCCATTGAATTTACAACTTCCTCAGCAAATTCCTCTTATATTTATTTGGAAGCATCCTATGTTATCATTTATTTGAAATGGGGTTCATATTTCTGTTCAATTTCCCTCCTTTTGGACCTTCCCTTTATAATGGACTTTCCCTTACTATTGAAAAAGTAATTGTTGTGAGTATATATTCTTCCTCAATAGGTTCAAATGAATCAACATAAATGATGTGAGGGGATGCAAGCCCAAGAAAATAAGAAATAATATCATTGATATGATCCAAGTGGTGATAATGTTGGTTTCATCCTTAGTATTATTAGTTTATGTTTCTTTTGAAAGAGGAGTATTAAACTATCTCCTGGAGACTGAAGTGATGTAGTATTTTCTCTCTACTCCTCTTCAATGGGCATAGTGGAGGTATACACCTTGTCTTGAATTTTCACAACCTGGGCCTTTTCTATTTGCATATTTTCAAATAAATCCCAATCATCCAATAAATTCTCTTCAATAAGTATTTCAACTGGTGACTTGACTCATTCCATGGTATTGTTCTAATACAATAATTATTCCATCAAATTCTGATTATATGGAGGTTAATTTTTTTGAGTATCCCCTTCATGAATACTCTCTCATATTTTGTATTAATGGTGGAGTTGAACTTGAACTACCTACTTGTTCTTGACCCTTTGACTTGAAACCTATCATGAAGTGTGCCCCTAAGGACACCTTACTTCTTCTTTGGAAAACAAAAAAATCATTTTTTTAATCCTTAGGAATGTCCCCGATTCTTTGCAAGACTTCATCATCTAATTTGAACCTTTTAAAACATCATCAAAAGGCATGCCCTCATTATTGCATATCTTAAATCTTTCCAAGGAACTTTTTGTAGTGGCTACAACCACCCTCCAAATTTTTTCCCTATGATTATATTTAGAAGCCTAACCTTCTACTAACAAGAGCTTACCTTGCACTGTTATTAAGTATTCATGTTGTGATTTACATTATCCTTTTCATCTGTGCTTGTGTTCAAATGTTTTCTCTCTTAACTGAACTTTCTAAGTCACAAACTAGCCTCCTAACTTGGTCATGTAGCAGTTATGGGCTTGCCTCCAGAAATTGTGCAATCCATGAAGGAAATCCTAGCCTTGATGATTGGAATTGAATAGTCTTGACTAGAAGCTCTACCTTGAGCCGAGAAACTATGCAGTCATAGATGGCAACCCAACACTGAGCCCATAAACTGCACAATCCATCATTGAGCTCAGAAACTATGCAGTGCATTGAGCCAGAAAGTTACCTATTTCCCCAAGAATTGTGCAATATTTCTCGGCAGTGTGCATGGAAAGTTTCATGAAAAAGAAAAAATTATAAAATCAAAAAAGAAAAAAACATCCCTAAAAAATAGGGATCTATTTTTAGTTTCCCGAAGGAGGCACACTTACTATTTTTAGAAATTTTTGCCTAGTGTCACTTTTTCCTTGATTTTAGGCATGCATGTCATAAACCCTAATTCAATAAAATATATGTAATTGATGCCCCTATAACTCATTTTCACACTCAATCTTGGAGCTCTAGCATTCTTGAGGAGATCAAGGAACCTTCGGTGTAGCCGTCGTCACTTTTTCTGGGTGAGTTTCGTTTTTGTCGCTTTTTGTTTTTTTTCTTGTGTGAGTGTTGTTTTTCTTATTTTTCTATATGATTTTTTGTGATTTAACATGTTGTAGATTGTAGACTTGTTGTTTCAAGTTATCATTTGCCTTTCACAAGTTTTTCATCAGTTTCTTTGTTTTTGCACTGATGGTCACCATTGTGGAGAATCTCCTCACCGATTTAATTTTATTCCCGTTTATTTAGTTTTTTCAGTTGATCTACCTTGATTCATTCATAATTCGCTAAATATTCTTGTTTGTCACACTTCCATTGGGAATATCTGCACTTTCCTTAGTCGTTTTTCACTTTGTCAAGTTGGGCACTGCGTAATCCTAAGGCTCAAGCTGAGAGTTTGGCATTTGGAACTATGTAGTGCGTAGTATAGGTTGGCCCAACTGCGCATTACAAAATTCCAAGTCTCATCCTTCTTCCCTGGCCACTGAGACTGCACAATTCACAGTCTCTCTGAGTCCATTATCTAGGCTGAATTGCGCAGTTTCAAGCCTCAAGCTTCATACTTTGTTGCTAGGACTACGTAATGCGAAGTTCGCATAGGCAACGAACCCCTATTGTTGTTGAAAATTGCACAATCCATCTCATCAATTTCCTGGTTTTCTACTTGGTCATGCCTTAAAAGTAGATTTGCTAAAGACTGATGTTTTCTTACCATGAGTGTCTTTTTTGTCCCATGGGTACCATAGTTGTTAAGCGCCTCTCTCTAGAAGTCATTGTTATTATGGCACCAAAGAGAGATGCTTCAAATTATACCACTGAAAGAAGTATTGGGGAAGAATCCTAAGGCTCAAGCCGAGATTTTGGCATTTAGAACTATGTAGTTCATATTATAGGTTGGCCCAACTACACATTGCACAATTCCAAGTCTCGTCCTTCTTCCCTGGCCACTAAAACTGCATAATTCACAGTATCTCCAAGACCATTATCTAGGCTAAACTGCACATTACACAGTCTCAAGCCTCAAGCATCATCCTTGGTTGCTAGGACTGCGCAGTGTGAAGTTTCCATAGGCAACCAACCCCTCTTGTTGTTGAAAATTTCACAATCCATCTCATCAATTTCTTGGTTTTCTACTTGATCATGCCTTGAAAGTAGATTTGCTAAAGACTGATGTTTTCTTACCATGAGTGTCTTTTTTGTCACATGGGTACCATAGTCGTTGAGTGCCTCTCTCTAGAAGTCACTATTATTATGACACAAAAGAGAGTTGCTTCAAAAGATACCACTAAAAGAAGTATTGGGGAAGAAGTTGAGCAAGCGTCAAGTATTGGGTTATCAGTAGCACTGCACAAGAATAATAAAGCATCATGTCCCACTCTTCCTTTGTAGATCATATTATACGAAATTAAGAATATCAAAGTTGCATATACCGAAGTAAAATCCATAGGAAATTTTGAGTTAAGTACAAAAGACTTCAATTTGTATGATATGAGGGGAATTTGCAAGGACCACTGTCTGATAATCTACTACAATTGGGTCAGCGGGGCATTTCATTGGATGGAGGAGGAGCCATGGAATAATTTCTATAATTCCTCCAAACCCCACAAGTTGGTTAGTATAGCTAGAACTTCACAGGCCACTCCGCAGACGACAAAAACTCTAGAAGAAACAACAGTAGAAGGAAACATCCTGGTATAATATAAGGGAAAGAGAAAGGTTTCTAATAGTGTAGAAGAACAATAAAGCTAGAATATGAAATCTGATCCAATCCTCACATAAGAATATTTGGCAGTAGAAGCAAAGAGGAAGAAGAGGCTACAAAGAGTAGAGCAGAGGAAGAGAGAAAACCAGAGCTTGGAGGAAGTTGAACTGAGAGCATGGAAAGAATAACAAGAATTGAGGGAAGAATGAGAGAAGAGAAGGAGAGAACAAGAGGAGAAGCAAAATCAGGAAGAAGAATGAAGGCAAGGTGCAATGGCATGATAAAAAACGTTTATTAAAGTTTAAGAGAAATAAAAAAAACCAACCAACAAGAGAGGGAGAGAGTGAACAGATGCAGGATCAGGAGCTGGCTTGGAAAATTGAATATTTGATTAAAGTTGCAGACATGGAGTTGTAACCCAAGTTGCAGGATGAAGATGTTGACCTGATGCCTAACGCACCACAGGTCACCATGCAGTCTCCACCACCTCCAACTGCATAGTTATCCTCGAGCAAGGAAGGGTACATAGTTCCTCTTGATGATGATTTGGCAATGAATGTGTAAAATATGTCATATGATAAAATTTATAAGAGGATTTACAAGTGCGAAGAAATAATTTTTCAGATGATCATACATCACCTGCATTCATGAGAGAAAGGGTGATAGTGGAAGACACCAACAAGAATCCAAATTCCATTGTCGAAGCTAACTTGGACTTCGCAGATGCAATGATATCGAAAACTCAGTATTTGACAGCTGAGAATAAGTAATTGGTACAAAATCTACATGCTTCTCGACAAGAGATAGAACAAATCTTCGCAACAACATAGAATGTAGCTTCCACATAGGTATACTTGTGGGAAATGAGAGCAATGATACTTTGTGAAGTATCAACACTTGGAGATACCATATGGGACCTCTATGAGGAGCTCATGACTGTACATAAGGTAGTTTTTCTCTTGCATGGCTTGTATTAGCAAAGCAAAGAATTTTTCAAGACTATGAAGAATGTGCAAGCTTCTATCTCCACTGTGAAAGAATAGGAAATGTGATAAAAGGGGGCACCGCTTACCTTAGTGAAGAAAATGAAGTTGTAGGCAGAGCTAGAGAAAGCGGGAGTTTAGATGTTGATCCATAAAAAAAAGCATTTTTCCTCTTTCATTCGAAATATTCAAGCCTCATATGTACGATTGTACAAAAGTTTGGATTTCATGGTGAGAACCCACAAGATCCCATCAATTGGCTCGCTCACCGAAGCTAAATGCAAACACTAGGTTAGGAAGGAGATTGAAGAGTATTTGGAGAAGCTAAAGTAGATTGCCCCTAAGGAGGATTAGGAGTTGAATAGATAGAACATGCAAAGTAACATTGGTGGTCATGTTTATATTAGAACAATGTTGCTCCTGGTTGAGAAAGAGGTTAATATTGGCTCCAAATCATTGTACCTAGATGCTACGGAGGCTAGAGTATGCTTCCAGCAAGACACCATCACATATTTTTGGAATGTCATTGCACAATACCAAGCATGGAATCAGTATGTGACTGAGAACCATCAAGTAGAATTTGTTGAACTAGAGTTCACCCAAACTCTAACATCATAGTGTTTTTCTTGTTAGGATGTCAAGTTGTATCTACCCTATTTTTTCTCATATGGGTACAAGTGGAAAATGTAATATTATTTATAAAATTAAAATTCCAAGTGTCCATATTGGAATGTGAATATTGAGGTTATAATGTAATGATTCATCTTGTAAATAAGTTAAAGAGTCGTGAGGGGATTCCAAGAGTCACAAAGGGGGCATGTGAATAGTCACCCCCTTTTATTATAAATATATCCTCATAAATCATGTAATGGGATTTTGGGAGCCAAAATTTTGGCTAGGCTTAGGCTTAGGAAGAGCTTGGGATTTTTTTGAGAGCCTTGGCTTCTTCGTAGGATAGAGTGTAATGAAATCTCCCCTCATATCTACCCAATTTCACTTGGTTAGGGGCTACTATGAGAAGAATCAACCTCCTATATGACCTTAAGGAAATGGAGTCGAAAAAATAAGACTTTACAAATCTCACTCAAGTGTTATAGGACCCCAGGGAGATAATCCACCACTCTAGGTGCCCAACCCCTGAGCTAACCTATCCATTCAATGAATTAAACCCCCAGTCACTCCCATGACATGGGAATGCATGCGAATGGGACCCTCCAATCTCTCCCACAATGCCTACAAGGGAGAGACTACAGTCTTTTTTAGCTAGTGTTGTGCCAAATATTTCACGATTTAAGCCAATTTTCAGGTCTAGCCTCCATACCACTACCCAAAACTTGATGAGACTTTCCAATGTTGAATTGGCACCAAGAAATGGCACCCCACCACGGGGTTTCTAATTTAATTTTCCCTTAATTAAATTTGGAAGAGAAATTGTAATTTCATCTCATAACAACTTGTATTAGTTAACTAAGTTAGAATGACAGAGTTACCTTAGGAAATTCGACTTGAGGGTCAAAGATCTTGCATAGAAAGAGATTCCATGATTTAAGGGGGTCCAGTTACAATTATGCATGAGTTGTAATTAGTTAACTCAATTAATTGAGTTAAAATCAGTTTAACTAGTTCTAACTAAGTGATGATCTAGTGAGAGGCCTAGTGAATTAAATATGATTTAATTCACAATGAGCGATCAATTATTTAACTGATAGTTCACTATAAATAGTTATTGTATGTAATTTCTGAGGAAGACCTAGTTAAGACAGAGGTTAAAGGGAAGATAACTATCAGTAGTATAATTATAAAATTGTTCAGGTCAGTTATAGAGCCAATTGGATACCTTGGATGGATTATGTTGTCAAGGCAAGGGATTTTTCTATTTAATTGGGCATTAATTCCTCAAGGAATGCATGAGCAAGGCAGGCTGAGCAGAGGTTGAGAATTGGCTAAGTATGTCTAATTTTTGCTAGATCAATGTGAGACAATTGGCAGATTGTAGAAGTTCTCTTGAGAGAGAAAATATTCTATTATTTCATGATCCTTGACTGTATAAAATATAAAAATAGCGAGGTTTTAGGCAGCGTGCTTTCCCCAGATACATCTTTTGTTGTGAAATTGATTGTCTCTTTCTCTTACTTGTTTATGTGATTGTGCGATTGTGTTTGTTTCCACAAATTGTACAAGGGATTCAATGTCTTGTTTTATTATATCATAATACCAGATTGAATCCCTATGGTTAGGTTTTCTACATGGCATTAGAGTGCCAAGAATCACATAAGAAGAGAATACATATTTTTTTTTTTATCAAGTTCGAATTTCCAGATTATTTCTTCGGTATCCAACAATAGATCAAGATGTCTTTCAATGGCTTGAGACTCAAATATGTACTCGAGGGAAATTTTAATTATATTTCATGGAAGGATAGGATGGAGGTAGTGCTTGTGGACAATGGATGAAAGGCTTTCATAGATGCTAATTTCCCACAACAACAAATGCTCAACTTCTTGATGCATGGAAGAAGAATGTTGCGAAAGCGAGAAGGATCTTGTTAGAGGGGGTTTAGGACCATATTGTCTTGAACCTCCATGGGAAGGTGAATCCATATGAAATGTGGAAATATTTGATAGATCTATATCAAAATAGCAGCGACCACCAGAAGCTGGTGCTAAATGACAAGCTCAGGAATATCAAAATGGAAAAGGGCGACACGATCTAGAAATACATGACCAAGTTCACCACATGTCGAGATGAGCTTGGAAGTGTTGGGGTTAATATTTCTACGAATGATTTGGTGAGCCTAGATCTTATAGGCCTTCCCAAGAGCTGTTATAAATATCAGGACTCTGTTAATGTAAGGGATAAGCTACTATATTGGGAGCGAATTTGGTCAGATTTTGCACAAGAAGAAATAAGGCGGAGCACTAGAGATGAATCCTCATCAAAGATTGATGATGAGGAAAATTGTGCCTTAGTTGGCAACGTGAAGAAAGGAAAAGGGAAGGTGTCCCATTCCAAATCCGAGTCCGACAAGGCAGGAAAGAAGTGAGACTTGTCAAATGTGAAACGTTTCAACTGTCATGAGCATCAACACTATGCCACAAATTTTCCACAAAAGAAGAACAGCAATAAGGCCTCAAGAGGAACAACAGGTGAAGAATTGGCTTCACAATTCGAGTTGGACTTCACCCTCATTACATGCATGGTGTCTTCGATGATGGTATATGTGTGGATAGTGGTGCCTCATTCCACATGACCGACAACAAATAATTCTTCAGTAGCTTGGATGAGAAGGATCTCCAGATGCACATCGAGATGGGTGATGATGAGGTATAGCGCTATTGGGATTGGTATAGTTACTTTCCAGAGAGATGCAAGTAAACCCCTCATACTAAAATATTTCATGCATGTACCTGGTTTAAAGAAGAATTTTGTTTATGTTTCTATGTTGGAATATCGTGGATATGATGTGATTTTCAGTGAAGGAAAGGCATTCCTTCGTCACAAAGCCATGAGACAGGAGAAAAATATTGAGGTTCGGGTGAAGAACCTATACAAACATGATGTGGATGGTTTCTCATAATTGAGCAGTAAAGTAGAGAAGGTGGTGAGCCAAGACATCAGTGAGTTATGACACAAGAGGTTGGGTCATCTTTACCACAATGCTTTGAGGATCATTAAACATATTTCTACAGGGCTTCCAAAGGGTACACTTTTGCAGAGGGACACATGAAAAGGTTGTACTATGGGGAAGTATACAAAGGCCACCTTTCATGAGAAGGAAATCCAAGCATCAATAATCCTTGAGAGAGTTCACTTAGACGTGCATGGAATATTCTCCACCGCTTCCACAACAAAGCACATGTATTATGAGATTTATGTTGATGATTTTTCCAAAAAGTGTTGGATTTTCTTCATGTAGAATAAATATTAGACATTCTCCAAGTTTTGTGAGTTCAAAGCACTTGTCAAGAAATATACAGGGAAGAAAGTGAAGGCTCCGAAGAGAGAAAATGGTGGGGGATACATATCTAATGAATTCAAGAACTTCTGTGCCTCAGAAGGAATTTGAAGAGAATTGATTGCACCTCATAACCTACAATAGAATGGGGTTGCAGAGAGAAAGAATAGAATTATTATGGGAGTAGCATGAGCTATGTTGCATGATCAAGGCCTATCGTTGCATATATAGGCATATGCATGTGATACAATAATATTTGTGCAAAACATAAGTCCTCATTGGATACTTGGGATGAGTACACCAGAGGAGGATTTTACAAGTAAGAAACCGAATGTTTCATATTTTAAAATTTTTGGTTCATCTATCGATTTCCATGTGACCAAAGATGTCAGTATGAATATTGAGCCAATAACATATTTGGGGATATTTGTGGGGTACACTGACACACCTCATAACTATCGGGTGTACTTTCCATTACATCGGATGACAGTGGTCAGAAGGGATGTGAAGTTTGATGAAGACAAAGCCATGTGATTGTCCCTTGAGAGGGAGCTTGAGTTGCATGCAATTGAGGAGCTCTTAGCTCCAAAGGATGAACCTAAAGATGTGTAGAATCCACAAGTAGAGGAACAAAGAGTGGTAGAGACCACTCATGCAGAGCCATCCACCACAGATGGAAGGAAGCACACCAGAGAGGCTGATAGATTATTTTTGGATGGGAGAGAGAATGTGGGAGAGCCCACATCACAACTCCGGAAAATAAGGTCCCCAAAGCAGTACACTAGATACATGAATCTTATGAGCAAAGGTATTGATATAGAACCATCCTCTTTTGGGGAAGCAGTGCATCAGACGATATGGGTTGATTCCATGGTTTAGGTGTATGACTCCATTATCAGGAACAATGCATGGGAAGTTGTCCCAAGACCAGTGGGGAAGTTAGTGGTAGGCTCTAGATGGGTCTACAAGGTGAAGTAGGCAGCAGATGGGAGTGTGGAGAAACATAAGGCTATATTTGTGGCCAGAGGGTTCTCTCAGGTGGAGGGGATTGAGTATGATGAGACTTTTGCACCAATAGTAAGGTATTCTTCCATTATATCCATCCTTGCACTCTCAACACAGATGGGATGGAAGATACATCAGATGGATGTAAATACATACTTTCTCAATGGAGTTATTGAGGAAGAAGTATACATTGAGCAGCGAGAGGGTTTTGAGACCTTAGATAGGGAGTCACATGTGTGCATAATCAAGAGAGAATTGTATGGTCTGAAGCAAGAACGTCGTGCTTGGTACACCAGGATTGACAGTTGTTTCACCGGGTTGGGCTTCACCAAGAGTGAAGCGGATGCGAACCTATATCATATTTTGTTTAATGGTAATATTTTGATTATTGTACTTTATGTTGATGATCTAATACTGACAGGTGATGAGTGGCTCATAAATTATTGCAAAGATGATCTTGTAATAGAATTTGAGATGAAGGACATGGGGCTCTTGCACTATTTCCTTGGATTGGAAATATGGAAAAGAGATGGCGAGCTATTTTTATCTCACGAAAAGTATGCCAAGGATATTCTGAGGAAGTTCCACATGGAGGGAAGAAAACCTATAGAGACTCCTCTTGCGGGAAACTGGAGGAAGGAGGATGCCACTTCAGGTGAAGTAGTGGATGCTACTGTTTATATGTAGCTAGCGGGTTCACTCATGTATTTGGTGAACACATGACCCGACATATGCTACGAAGTTAACCAAATAAGCCAAACTATGGTTAATCTGACCAAGCTCTTTTGGAAGGTATTAAAGCATGTGTTGAGATATATTAGGGGCACTTTAGAGTATGGATTATGGTACAAATGGACAGAGGGAGTGAAGCTTCAAGGCTTCACCAATGCAGATTGGGCTGGGAATCCATTCGACCATAAGAGAACATCAGGAGGCATATTTAGCATAACATCAATAGTAGTTTTTGGTACAACAGAAAACAGAGATCAGTTGCACTCAGTTAAACAGAGGCAGAGTACATGGCAGCCATTCAGGATGCATGTGAGGCCATCTGGATGAGGAAGATACTTGTTAGTTTGTTTGGTCAGGAGATGGATCTGATGGTGATACATTGCGATAACCAGAGTTGCATCAAACTTTTGGTTAATCCAGTATTCCATGACAGGTCCAAGCATATGGATATCTAGTATCACCATCTTAGAGATTGCGCTCAAAGGAGGATTATGTCACTAGAGTACATTCCCACGAAGGAGCGGGATGCAAACATCTTGATGAAGGCGCTGGAAAGAAGAAAATTATAATTCCATAGAGATAGAATCAGGGTAGCATATAATCCATTTCTTGTTGATAGGGAGTATTGAAGTGGCACCAATAAATGGCACCCCACTGTGGGGCTTCTAATTTAATTTCCCCTTAATTAAATTTGGAAGAGAAATTTTAATTTCATCTCATAAAAACTTGTATTAGTTAACTAAGTCAGAATGACTGAGTTAGCTTACAAAATTTGAGTTGAGGGTCAAAGATCTTGCATGTAGATTGATTCCATGATTTAAGGGGGTCCATTTACAGTTATGCATGAGCTATAATTAGTAAAATCAATTAATTGACTTAAAATTAGTTTAACTAGTTCTAATTAAGTGATGAGCTAGTGATGTCAAGTGAATTAAATATGATTTAATTCACAATGAGTGATCAATAAATTAACTAATAATTCACTATAAATAGATTTTCATGTCAGTTATGAGGAAGACCCAGTTGAGACAGACGTTAAAGGGAAGATAACTATTAGATGTATAATTATAAAATTGTACATGTCATTTATAGAGTCAGTTAGAGACCTGGATGGATTGCGCAGTCAAGGAAAGGGATTTTCCTATTTAATAGGGCATTAATTCCTCAAGGAATGAATTAGCATGGCAGGCTGAGTAGAGGCTAAGAATTGGCTAAGTATTTGTCCAATTTTGCCTAGACCAGTGTGAGACAGTTATCAGAGTGAAAAATTTATATTGAGATAGAAAGCATTGTATTGTTCGTGATCCTTAACCTTATAAAATATACATATAGCAGGGTTTTAGGAAACATGCTTTCCGCAGATAAATCTCGTGTTATGTGATTGAATGTCTCTTTATCTTACTTGTTTATGTGATTATGCGATCGTGTTTGTTTCTGCAAATTGTAGAAGGGATTCAATATCTTGTTTTAGTATATCATAAGATCAGATTGAATCCCCATGGTTAGGTTTTGTACATCCAAGACAAAGCCTCCAACACAAGGCTTGATTAAGGACTTGACCTAACCAATCCTAACCATGACTGACATTCTATGAAACACTTGGTAGATATGCAATCTACAGGGCTTGAATGAAAGTCTGAACATAAGGAGCTAAAAACTCATATGAAACTTGACAATAAGTATCACCACCCTCTCACATTAGATGTCTTAACATCAATTAGGTCTTGCATCCATTATTATTTCAATTACAAGTAAATACGTGAAAAGAGCCATGACTAAAACCATTCATATGACCATGCTTAAAACCAACATATAACCATATAAATAAAAATGTGATAACAACAATTAAAGCCACATATTAACAAGTACATTTACCAATCAAAAGCAAGAGAACTTAACTTTCATTAAACATAAGCAAGAGCCAACTAGGTGATGGGCCTCCAAATTAGACATGAATTAAGGTCCATTTGACCATCCTTAAACACATTAAACCTCTATTTTTTACATTAGATGACGTATTTTTAGCTTTAATATGTTCATTAGGAAGGTTTAGAGATAATTTCATATTTGTGCCTAATATTATTGATTTTTTGTAGAATATTGTGAGAATATTGGGAAATTTATGAAGATTTGGAGGAGGAGATAATCTATGGACTTGCTACTTGCAATAGGAGGATTAATATTGGATAATAAATGAACAAAATATCATGAAATTATTGAAATTTTTTGGAGCTTCAATGATTGATAAAACCTAGGAATGTGTTCCCTATCATTTAATCTAAAATTCCTATTATTGGGAACCCGATCCACTATTTGAGGGATTTTGGAGGGGAAAGCTTCCTCCTTTCAAGGAGAATGATTTTCCATCAATTTTTATAAGTACCAATTCAATTTTACCTCTAGGGGCATGTATTTATTAGTCTTCTTGTGGAGAAAACTTGTTTTTTTGTGGCTCCACTTTCATTCCTAGCATAGATGTACTTGGATTGATTCAAACTATGAAGTTTAGTGTCATTTTTAGCTTCTAAACCTTGGTCTCCTTCATAGGACTCTGAGAATCCTTGGGCTTGGCCATCCCAGGAGCCTTAGAGCCCTTTTGTACAATTTTTTTTCTTTTTTTCACTTCATATTCACATGCATCTTTTATTCTTGTTTTTCCTATTTCTGCATTTAGTATTGATGCTTCTTTTGTTGTAGGATTGGGTTAAATTATTGAAGTGAGTTGGTTTGTAGGATATTTATAGATTCAAAATCATGATTCATCCTTAGAACAACTTTTAAAATTCATATTCATCATTGAGCTACTTGGATTGGTTTACTAGTTCACAAATCTAGAATTTCTGGAAGTCCCTTGTCACAAAATAGTAGTAATTTTCTGCTATTTTTTAGAACGTGTTAATTAGATTCATTTTATTTTAGTCCACTTGTATCATGTCATAAAAAAATTCAAGTTAATAAATAATTTCACCCCATTTCATTTTCATTTGATTAGGTTATGCATTTTATAGGTTAACTATCTCACTAGTTCTTGAATTTCAAGTTTTTAGAGTAGTAATTTTTTTGCTATTTTTTAGCACGTGTTAACATGGGTATTTTGGAGTAATTCCACTTGGAATTGAGTCCTAATACATATTGATTGAAAAATAAATTTTCCCATCCCATTTTCATTTGATTTACTTTGGCATTCAGTTAGGTATCTCCTCATGTAGCAAAACAGGACCTCCTATAGCACCTCCTGTAGCTCTCTTGTAGCACATGTAAAGTTGACCATATTTTCTCCAAAAGCTTGATTTTTGTCTCTTAGGCTTGAATAATGACCCTAAGTCTCTAAATAAATGATTGGGGAAGAATAAACACCACTTAGGACTTGCATTTTTACAAAGTAGATTAGGCCTATTTATTTGAATTTATGCTCTTAGGATTTCAATTACAAATTGTTGTTCTTGCATAAGATTAGTTTCTTTTCAAGGAAAATTTTCACATTTTCACATTTTTGCAAGTAGCACAAGGTTTAAATTTGAAAATAGAAATGTACTTTTCATTCCTGTAAATAGCATAACCTTTACCCTCTTGCAATTAGGACTAGTGTTTACATTTGAGCAAGTAGAATTTCTATTTCTGCCATTAGTTTAGGATTTTATTTCATCTTATTTACTCCATTACATCATATCAATGAAATAAGGAAACATTATATGTTGCACATATAGTGTTGATACCTCTTAATTTTGTACAAACCGTGGTTGATAATTTAATTCGGTTGCCTTGGGACTTGCAACAATCTTGTTGCAATACTGAGGCTCATCACTTTTTAGCACCGTTTCTCGGGAGTTTTCAAATTATGTATTGTTTTCTTCCCTAGTTGATTCATTTTTTTAAATTTTTTGAAAAACAAAAATTATTTTCATTAGGCATATTTCATTTCAAAAATATAAATTTGCATTGCATTAGCATTCTTATTCAAAAGACAAAATTAAAAATACTTCTCCAACATAACCCCCCCCCCCCCCACTTTTATCACGTGGTGTAGTAAGAACCACATCACCATCCACTTTTGTAGGTATAAGAAGAGGTGGAAGAGAATATAAAAGAAATGGATGGAGATGATAACAATGAAGAGGATTCTCTTGGATTTCCCATTCAAGATACTAATGTCAGTGCTCACATGAAGAACATCCCTCCATATTTCCTTCTCAACTTCCATGGTATGAGGTGAGAGGATCCAAAAAAAATTCTATTTTAATTTGAAATTCTTTTTAGATATTATGATTACTTACTAAACACTCTTAAATGGTTCATGAGTTTAGGGACTAATTCAATAAGACTGTGGAATGATATGCAAAAGATATTCTAGAAAAATATAAATATCATGATCTTAAAGAATAAATCTTTAGAATGAATACAAAAGAAGATGAGAGCCTTGAGGATCTAGTAGAAAGATTTATGTATAACGTTAAGAGGGAGAAATTTCATCATTTAGGATTTGACAGTCTAAAAACCCTCTTACTTAGAACAATTAGGGATGAGGGGATTGATCTCCTTGATCTCATGAGTAGAGGTGATGTATACCGATTATCATTTGAATAAATTTGTGAAACATGCAAGAACATATCAAGAGGAAGGGCAAGAGTAAGTAAATCAACATCAAGATTGGTGAGTCAAGCTGAACTTGGAAATTTTCTTGATAACTTTAAAATATAAATGCTTATCAATCTAACTGAACAAGTAGAAATGTTAAGAATGCAAGATGAGAAAAAATAATATGATGATATTTGTGTTGTCCATGTAGAATAATATTTCTCATGATTACCAAGGTTGACGAAAGTTTACCAAGAGAAAAATGCATGAATTCAATCACCAAAGAAGCTATGCCATGTATCTCAAAGAAGACCATGGAAGCCTAGTGAACCTGATATGATGAAAGAGCCTAATTCACAATTTCAAGGTTATGAATCTCAAATTAATTGGAACACACCCTTTCCTTAGAAACCTTGGCTATATCAACCCCAAAACCAATCTTGGAAACAAGGTTGGCAATAACCTTATGGGAGAAACCCACAATATCCTCAATTATCTTTCTCAATATCCTCCATACCCAAATCCATGTTGTTCCTACCATCCATATCTGCCACAACCACAACCCCAACCACATCCATCTCAAAGATCCACTCCCACTCAACTACCCATACCACCATTTCCAAACCCACGCAAGGAAGTAGCTCAAACCACTTACAATGTTGAGTTACAACACTTCCTAACATCTCCTCTTGATATAAATGGTATTCATATTAGATCGGGAAGAGTATTGCAAAAATTTGATTCTCTTGATGTCATTGAAGGACAACATTTAGAAAAAAAATATTCAAATGAGAAGATCAAAGAATCATGGAATGCACTTGATGAAGAGAAGACATAAGAATCAGATATTGAGAAAGTCCCCTCATGTTTAGCGTCAAATCCTCCATGTGTTCAAGAGAATAATCAACAAAAATATGAATATTTAAATGGCATTGATCAGGAGTTCATAAATTTTGCTCAAAATTCAAAGCTACATGATTGGGTTGAAACTAGGATGGTTGTGTAGATCTCGTCTTCCTGATTTCGGCATCGTGAACGGTTCAAAAACCGATGTCATATGAGAGAGATATCACGTTCTGATCGAAATCCCAAACACGTAAAATTTGTGACAGGGTTGACTGGGATGGCTAGTCAGCAAGGTGGATTGCACAGTCAGCAAAAGGAATATTTTGAGGAATATTCCTTTCCTAAGAACCAATCAGTGGATGAAAAGTGGCACCATTTTATTTGTTGTATTAGTTTGGTATTTTTTTTTATGGAACAATTGGAAGGTTCCACATGGCTAGCCCTGAGTCTGCCACGTGGCCCTTGAAACACTATGTAAAATTATTGTTGAGGCTGCAGGAGTCGAACCCTGGACCACCGAAAGAGCACATGACCATCTAACCACCCAAGCCATATGAAGATCTTAACCTATATAGGCATCAGGTTAATGTTAAAGAGTAATGTGACGGCGTGTGGGGGTTGGGGACTGCCGACTGTCCCAACCCGCCAGCGGTCCCCATGTATTTTTCACATGAAATTACAACAAACTTAACTGTCGGTCTATGTTAACAACCCACCACCAATTTCAGAGCTGTCACATGCAATGTTTAAAAGTGTTAAGTCTCCACGCGGTTACAACAATCAGCACTAACACTCCACCAAACCCACAGTTTAAACTTATCCACTATGGTTTCCGCCTGGAGTTCCGCCGACTATTATGGTCAAGGCTAGGGTTGGGGTGCGCATGTGACCACCCTAACCATAACACTAAATGTAACTGTTAGTTATGGTTGGATTTATGGAGCGTGCCTAATTTTTGGCAGAGTTGGATAAATTAAATCAGTTAAGTAGAGTTTTTCTAGGTGTAACTGGGCAAAAGAGTAGGAGACCCAATTTTTGCCCATTCAGAGTGAATGAAGAGTCATTCTAGACTAATTGGAGAATTTTGGAGCCATTGGTGTAGAGAAAACAACCATTAGAGGCCTGTAACTACATGTATTTACAACATTTTGAGCATAATGAAAGATGGACATGCCATTGGGAGCTGGACCAGCAGATGTAGCCTGGGAGGGGTGAACTGCTTCATCATACATACTGTGTAAATTTGATGTGGTGACTTATTTCTCTATTTTACACTATTTTTCAACGCTATTGGTGCTTATTTACATGCTTCTAAGTCACTAAAATCATCTATAATTCATGGTTAAAATCCTCAATCCTTAAGCAAAATAATGAGACAAGTATGCACATGTTTATAAACTGAAAATACACTTAGCACAACAAAAATAATATAGTCCTTTCAGGTCAGAATGGTATCAAAGCTAGATTCTTATTATCTGGTGTTATTTAGTGCAAAGGATTGTTTAATTGTTTGAAATTTTTTAGATGCTTACAAGGCTCAAGCACAAGAGAGGAGAAGGAAAATTGGTGGGAGCAGAAGGGTCTCAAGAAGAGCCAAAGAAAAGGAGAGCATTATTGCCACAATCTCCACCACCTAGCTCACCTCCTAAGGAAGCAGAAGCTACATTAAGCATGCCTCAAGAGGAAGGAGAAATCCATGAAGAATTTGACCCCAAAGAGGAAGAAAGAGTGTTCAAGAAAGCATTCCTTGACATGAATTAGATGGTTAGAATCCTTTATCAAGAAAGGAATGAGAGACTAGAAGGAGAAGGATCCAAACTTCACAAGGAAGGACAGGGATCTTCAGTAGGTCACAATGATGAAGATAAGTCAAAGAAAAGAAATGGAGGCAATGGAGAGCCATCATTCTCACCCTTATCTTCATCATCCTCTACTTATTCTTCAGTACATCAGCCACACAAGTCAAAGAACACTGGTAAAAGTCCTTTTTTAAAACTTTATGTTAAGTTTGAATTTACAATGTTTAATGGTGAAGTCAATGCAGAAAATATTGATAATTGGATTAGGCAATTGGAGGTCTATTTTAGAATCCAGAATCTTCAATATGATGATACCAAAATCTAATTAGCATCATTAAGAATGGAAGGTGAAACACTTGTTTGGTGGGAAGCCAGGATAAAGGAGGAGATCAAGAAACATGGTAAGATTATTCTATCATGTTCAGATTTCATTATTTCTATAAAACAACAGTTTTATCTGTTAGCTCATATGTAGAAAGCCATAATGAACTGGAAAAACTTTAGGCAATTGAAGGGAAAAAATGTGCAATAATACGCCCAATAATTTAGGAGAAGAGCTCTCTTATTAGGGGTATATTTTCAAAACCTATATACTTTTCTCAAGTACGTAGGAGGTTTACATAGCTACCTAAAACATACTATTCTCATGTTTAACCCCACCAGTCTAGATGAAGTATGTGTTCAAGACACACATCTAGAAGCTAGAGGGAAGAACATTTCTGAAGAGGGTAGAAAGAAACCTTTTAAGGGTAAAAACAAAGAGAAGACCTCAAAAGGTAAAATCAAAAAGAATGCATATGTTAAGAAAGAGGGAGAAAAATTGGTTTGTAAACATTGTTCAAAAGAAGGCCATGATGAAACTCGTTGTTGGAAATTACATCCTGAAATAAGGCCCAAGAAATATAATAACAAAAGGAAACAGAAAACTGTAGCTGCAACTCAACATGATTTAGGAGATGATTCAGGTGATGAATATAATATTACAGCCATGGGATTGAATAGCATGAAGGGAAAATAAATTGAAACTAAACCCAGTACTAGTACATCAAACTGTCACATACATGCTCCAAATGAAGATGAAAGAATATAACTGTTTCATGTGAGGGTCATATCCAAGCATACCAAGATTGACACATTGTTTGACAGTGGGTCACAAGAAAACTTAATCTCTAAATACTTGGTCAAAAAAATTTACCTTGAGACCATACCACATCCAAAACCATATCCATTAGGTTGGATTTGTAAGGATGCAAATTTACAGGTTTCCAAGAAGTGTATATTGTGGTTTGCAATCACTGCAAATTTTGTTGACATAGTTGAATTAGATGTGGTTCCACTTGACATAACAGGTATTGTGATGGGGAGTCCTTACTTGTATGACAGGAAAGCGATCTTCCATCGCCATGAGAAAAAATATCAATATGGCAAGGAATATCAATTGTTAGAGCACATCACAAGAAGACAAATATTGCTATGGTAAATGTTGGACAGGTAAAGAGGCTGGTAAATTCAAGTAAGAATTTTGTTCTTCTAATTATTAAGCCTAAAGTTGATGTTAATCATGAATCATTTGAGGGATGTGTTCCTAAGTTGAAATCATATTTATATGATGTAGTTAATGCACATCATGAGATGTTTCAGGAGCCAACAGGATTGCCTCCAAAAATAGAGATTCAACATGAGATTTAGTTGCAGCAAGATTGTCCTCTTCCAAACATCGATATGTATCACATGTTGATAATGGAGAATGTTGAAATAAAGAGGAAAATCAAAGAGATGTTGGATACAGGAATCATAAGGCCGAGCACTTCGTCATGTGTTTCACCCATAGTCTTGATACCAAAGAAAGATGGGACTTGGCGTGTCTGTGTAGATTTTCGAGCTTTGAACTCGATTACGGTAAAGAATCGTTACCCATTCCCAAGGATAGATGAATTGCTTGATCAGTTGAAAGAAGAAATTGTTTTCACTAAGTTAGATTTACGAAGTGGATATCATCAAGTAAGAATTGTAGAAAGTGATATATGGAAAACTGCATTCAAAACCAAACAAGGACTCTTTGAGTAGTTAGTTATGCCATTTGGTTTGTGTAATGGACCGGAGACTTTCATGTGTGTTATGGATATTGTTTTGAGTCCATTCCTTGATGACTTTGTGATTGTGTACTTATATGACATATTGATTTTCAGCAAAACGAGAGAAGATCATGTCTTGCATGTAAATAGAGTGCTTGATATTTTGAAGAAAGAGAAATTGTTTCTTAAAATGTCAAAGTCTGAGTTTGGAAAGACTTATTTGGTTTATTTGGGACATATTGTAGGAGGAGAGTTGAGAATTTATCCTTCTAAAGTGGAAGCCATTGTGAATTGGCCCACACCCAAAATAGTAACCGAGGTAAGAAGTTTCTTGGGTGCAACTCAATAATGGAGAAAGTTTATTGCTAACTTGTCTTCCATCGCAGCTCTTATGCATGAAGTGACAATTGTGAAGAAAGGATTCCAATGGAGGAAAACAACAAAAAGCTTTCAAATTTTTAAAACACAAGATCAGTTCAGCTCCAGTCCTTGCATTACCAAATTTGAGACAACCATTCGAGATTCAAACTGATGCTAGTGATTATGCCATGGGCGCAGTTCTTTTGTAGCATGGTAAGCCTATTGCTTTTCATTCTGAAACATTTAATGGTGTTGTGACAAATTATCCTACATATGAAAATGAACTATATGAATTGGTACAAAGTGTCAAGAAGTGGAAACACTACTTTATGGGTAAGAGACTATTGTGCATACCGATCACCAACCTTTATAGTACTTAGTCACAAACTAAATTGCAGCAATCAAGACATTTCAGGTGGATGGGATTTCTTCAACAATTTCACTTGGTTATAACGTACAAGAAAGGTATTTTCAATAAAGTTGCTGATATTCTTTCGAGACCAATCATTAGTGCATCTACTTTACTCAAAAATTATTATTTTTTACATGAGAGTTACATAGAACAATATGCACCTGACATTGATTTTCAAGATGTTTATGCTTGTTTGAGTGAAGGGAATCAAGTTGAAGAAAAATATTATCACATGCATAAAAAATTGTTGTTTAATTTGGGAAATTTGTGTATACCACAAGGAGAGAGGCTAATGGGTCATGAGAGAAGCTCATTCATCTCTTATTGATGGACACTTTGGGGTAATAAAAACAATGGTGCATCTACAGAGGTATTTCTATTGGCCTCGCATGGTAGATAGTGTGTCGTGTTTTATAAGGGATTGTTCTATGTGTGCAACAAGCAAGCCTAGTAATAGGAAGCTTGGGTTGCACACGCCACTACTGGTACCATAAAGGCCATGGGAGATTGTCTCCATGGAATTTGTTGGAGGTCTACCTATGTCAAGAAAACAACATGATTATCTTTATGTAGTTGTGGATAGATTCTGTAAAATGTGTATACTTATGCCATGTAAGAAAAATATTACTACTGAACAAACTGTTGAACTTTATTTTCAACATGTTTGGGTTCATTTTGGATTGCCAACTTCTATTGTTAGTGACAAGGATTCCAGATTCATTGGGAAATTTTGGTGCAATCTATGGAGTATGATGGACACAAAGTTGAAAAAGAGTATTGTTTTTCATCTACAAACAGATGGAAAAATCGAGGTGGTGAACATAACCATTTTGCATCTATTGAGAGGATATTTCATCAAACATCCCAAGTTGTGGGATGATCAACTGCACTACATTCACCATGCTTACAACCGGGCAAAGCACTCTTCAATTCAAACATCACCTTTTGAAGTATGCTTTGGGTATTTGCCAAAATGGCCATTAGACTTCATCTTTGGGAAGGATGTTGCAATTGATGGCCATAGTGACATTAACAAGGCTTGAAATTTCATTGAGAAAATTCAAATTATACATCAACAAGTTCAAGAACAACTTGAGAAAATTCAAAGAAAATACAAATAGAGGCATGACAAACATAGATTTTATCACAAGTTTCAAGAAGGATATGAGATATGATTGCACATTAGCAAAGAAAGGATGCAAGGGGAAGGTAAAAATCTCAAACCCATTTGCTATGGTTGATTTAAGATCATAAATCAAGTTGGTAATAATGCATTTCAACTTGAATTTCCTTCTTATATGCAAATGTATTCAGTTGTTAATGTTGAGAACTTACATTTGTATGAGCCACCTTTGATCGATGATCAAGGAAGTGATGTTCAACTACCCTCTATTGAATATTTATCTCCAGAATTTCTGGATGAGCTCAAGGAAGATACAATTATTAATAGGAGAACAAGAGCATCCAAGAGGGGAAGTGTTGACTACCTTCTAGTTGGGATCAAAGGAACTAAACCAAGCAAGGAAAAATGGATGGAGGTTGGAAAGGTGAGGGAGTTGTACCCTCATCTACTGAACATGTAATCAATTATTTTAGGGTCCAAAATCTTCCCAATGAGGAGGGGTGATCAGGAGTTCATAAATTTTTCTCAAAATTCAAAGTTACAGGGTTGGGTTGAAACTAGAATGGTTGCGTAGAGCTCGTCTTCTTGATTCTGGCGCTGTGAAAGGTTCTAAAAACTAATATCGTATGAGGGTGATATCGTGTTCTGATTGAAATCCCAAAAAGGTAAAATTTGCGACAGAGTTGACTGGGATGCCTAGTCAGCAAGGTGGATTGCACAGTCAGCAAAAGGAATATTTTGAGGAATATTCCTTTCCTCATAACCAATCAGTGGATGACAAGTGGCACCATTTTATTTTTGGATGAGTTTGGTATGTTGTTTTATGGGCCAATTGGAAGGTGCCCTGAGGCTGCCATGTGGCCCTTGAACCACTGTGTAAAATTATTGTGGAGGCTAGAGGAGTCGAACCCTAGACCACTGACAGAGCACGGAATCGTCTAACCACTCGAGCCACATGAAGATCTTAACCTATATAGGTATCGAGTTAATGTTAAAGAGTAATTTGATGGCATATGGGGGTTGGGGACCACCGACGGTCCCAACCCACCAGCGGTCCCCTGTATTATTCACATGACATTACAACAAAATTAACCATCATTCTATGTTAAAAACCCGCCCTCAGTTTTGGAGTTGTCACATGCAATGTTTAAAAGTGTTAAGTCTCCACACGGTTGCAACGGTCAGCGCTAACCCTCCACCAAACCCGCAGTTTAAACTTATCCACTATGGTTTCCGCATAGAGTTTCGTCGACTGTTACAGTCAGGGTCGGGGTTGGGGTGCGCATGTGGTCACCCTAACCATAACACTAAATGTAACAGTTAGTTTTGGCAGGATTTATGGAGCATGCCTAATTTTGGGCAGAGTTGGCTATATTAACTCCAGTTTAGTGGAGTTCTCCACTTTTAGTGGATTTTTTCTAGGTGTAACTGGGCAAAAGACAGGAGACTCACTTTTTTCCCATTTAGAGTGAATGAAGAGTCATTCTAGACTAATTAGAGCATTTTGAAGCCAATGGCACAGAGAAAACAACCATTAGAGGCCTATAACTACATGTATTTTCAAAATTTTGAGCATAACAAAAGATGGATATGCCATTGGGAGCTAGACCAACAGATGTATCCAAGGAGGGGTGAACTGATTCATCATGCCTGCTGTGAAAATTTTATGTGGTGACTTATTTCTCTATTTTACACTGTTGTTCAATGTTATTTGTGCTTATTTTCATGCTTCTAATTCACTAAAATCATCTACAATTCATAGTTAAAATCCTCAATCCTTAAGCAAACTAATGAGACAAGTATGCACATGTTTATAAACTGAAAAGAAACTTAGCACAAAAAAACTAATACAGTCCTTTCAGATCATCTCCCTCACCTTTCCAACCTCAAATTCAGATAGGTCCCTATATTACTAGTATAGTCCCTTATTGTTGGAGAGGGGCATGTTAGTTCCCTATATTATTAGTATATTCCCTTATTTTTGTTAGTGTAACCCCCTTATTGTTATTATTGTACCCCTATAACCCCCATATTTTTATTATTGTTCCCTTAAATTATTATTGTTAGGTCAGCTAGCATTACATTGTGGCCCCACTAGGATTACATTGTGGCCCCATGGACTCCTATATATAGAAAGGAGGTTTTGTAATTTGAATCATCCAAGAATTGTTTGTTTATGTAATGTATTGAGGTTTCCCCCTCGAAGTGGCTTATTTCTAAGGCGTTGATAGCTCTTTTCTTCTATTTTTGGAGCTGGTTTCACAAAATTTGGTATCGGAGCTTTGGATTCTAGGGTTTCGCTGCTCCAAACAGGTTATCATGGAATTTTTTCTATAACATTTTTTCTATGAAGGTTTAGAAGTTGAAATTGTTAGGGTGTGAATTTGAAATCATGAGGCAAATCGTCACAAAATTTCAGAGCTTCGTTCGCAATATTTTCGGAGATACGATTTGTGGAAGGTAGGGCTTTTTGCAGGGTCCTGAATTTCACTTAAACAGGTCATCGCGAAATTTTCGCTATAAATTTTTTTCTACGAAGGTTTAGAAGCTGAAATTTTTAGACCGTGAAGCTGAGATCCCAAGGAACAACATCGCAAAATTTTAGAGCTTGGTTCGAAACATTGTTGGAGATATGATCTGTGTAAGTTAGGTCTTTTTTAGGCTCCCTAATTTCATCTCAAAGAAATGACATTTAATCTCAAAATTTAATAGCCAAAGGAGCAAACAATGATATGTGCAAAGTCGTACGAGTTCGCTCTACTGAACCAGTCCATAATTAGGTCATTGTGGGACATTGGACATAACTTTGTCTTGAAGAATCTAAATCAAGTCAGACCTGTGGCATTTGAAAGAAGCTTCAGAGAACTAATACAAGGCCAAATTTTAGATATTGAGGATCTGCAATTATAGAGATAATTCAATTTTAGTATAGAGCTCTGCAAAAGCAAGTAAAAGGTGTGTATTTTGTTTCCCCAATTGCATAAGTCTTGTTTGAAGAATCAAGTTGAATTGATTCCAAGGGCATATTGTAGAATAGATATCAGTATTGGTTTCTAAAATAGCCCCTAAAAATAATTCAACACCCATTAAGCCTTTAGAAGGCTCTACTATGACTCATGAAGACGAAGAATGGCAACATGACATATCAAAATTACAAGAGCAAGTGCAACAAATTTCGTTCTCGCAAAGAGCAACAAAAAATGACATGGAAGTTTTGAAGAAAGGCGTGGAAACTAAGATGGATGGTTTGAAGAAAGGCGTGGAATATAAGATAGATGGCATGGAGGCTGGCATGGAATCTAAGATGGATGACATGGAAGCTAAGATCGATGAGAAAATGGAAAACATGAAGAATTTTCTAAAAGCAGACATGGAAGGTTTGACAAAGTTGATACAAGAAAAGTTTCCTAATGGTGAAAAGATAGTAGAAGAACCTCATGATGAGAACAAAATAAATGTTAATCATGATTTCATAAACTCTAATGTTGGCAGGAAGAACCACCATATTCCAAAAATGGATATGAGGAAGTTTGATGGAAAGGATCCTGTAACATGGATACTACAGATGGAGCAATATTTCGATCTCCATAATGTGCAAAACACACAAAAGGTACGCATTGCAACTTTACATTTAGAACAAAATACATTTGTATGGTATCGATGGCTTTGCTCCCATAAAAAAATTGTCACTTGGTCAATTTTTACGGAGGAAATGATAGTACATTATGAGGATACAAAGAGCAACACCTTCTTTAGCCAATTGATAAATTTCAAACAAAAGGGTTTAGTGGGGCAGCACATTGAGGACTTCCAAAAATTGAATATAAGGGTAACTGATATTCCAGAGGAACACATGATTGATCTCTTCATAGGCACTTTAAAGGATAACATCCAACATGAAGTTCGCGTTTTGGAACCCGATTCATTGGAGAAGGCATTCAGGTTGGCAAGAAAAGTTGAATGTAAAATTATGGCGACAAGGAAGCCTACCACTCAATTCTATAAAGAAGGAAGTGTTGCTACTCCTAGATTTCCACAACCTACAAGGTTGACACCACAACAATTGGAAGAAAAAAGAGCAAAAGGGCTTTGCTACAGTTGTGATAGAAAATACACTAAAGGTCATAAGTGTGCTGAGAAGAAATTATTTTACATAGATTGTGAAGAGGAAGAAGAAAATGAAAAAGAAGAGGATATACACCAGGAACCAACCCTATAAGAGGAAGAAATGAGTCTGACCATATCATGTAATGCATTGGTAGGAATTACCACTCCTCAAACTCTCAAGATAGAAGGAAATATCAAGAAGAAAAAGGTAATCATGTTGATTGATTCAGGTAGTACCCATAATTTTATTCATTGTAAGGTAGCCAAGGAATTGAATTTTTTCCTATACCCAGCACCAGAATGTCAAGTGATGGTTGAAAATGGAGGAACTATACATTTCTCTGGAAAATTCCATAATATCAAGCTAACCATGGGGGAATATGTATTGAATAGTCCAAAGCTTTCCATTCCTATGGGAGGTGTTGATGTTGTACTAGGAGTACAATGGTTACAATCTTAGGGGACGATAGCGTTTAATTTTCAAGAACTTTTTGTTATAGGTCAATTTGGGCACCATTCCCAATGACCTGGTTAACTGGACATCATCTCCAGGACCGATGATCAAAGGGTCTATCATTCCCTATCATCTCAGTTTCTATATGCCCTAAGACAGGAAACATTCATGAATCAAACAAGATTTTCATCAAAGCAAGGCTTTTCCATGGTTTGAAGTTTATTATTAAACATGTGGGAGCTCACCAACGTAGGCTCTAAGGGGCATAAGTACATTGCATATGCAGGTAGCCCCATTCCAGGCTTCTATGCAAAGCACTTCCTGACATTCAAAGGTGCGTTGGTCAGATTTGGAGCGAAATTCTCATTGTTTCGGAATCTCCACTTGGCCAGTGTCTTCTAGAAGGGTTCACATGTGTCAAGCTTCAGATCCAAGTGTCCATTTGACGTCTACATGAATGGAAACAAGTCTTGCCTATTTTTGGAATGTTATTGATTACAAAATTGCCTACAGTTCCTCTATAAATTGAACACAGATCTAAGTGTTTGGGAGGAATAATTTGAGTAGGGAAATGCTGGAGAATTTTCAATAGAGAGTTTGATTTGTGGAGCTGCTGCTAGAGAGACTTATGCTATGATGAGACTTGGGAACTTTGCTGGAAGGTCATGATGAATCAGTCACTAGGTTGTAACCTCTCCTTCTATCATCAATAAAGAGTACTTCTTGTTTTTCCCTACATGCATCCATGTTTACTTTGATTTTCCATGTTGTAAAATATTGGTTGATGAATGTATTTTATCATTAACTAATTTGGCTAATTAACTTGAATATATATCTATATTATTGCATCTTCTATTGTTTTAGTGTTCTTTCTTGCAGGAAGCATTCAGCTATTTGAAACTGCTTGAATTTGAAATTGTAGTGGAAGCGACAGAAAGGAGCCATTTGGAAGCAACTGAAAAAAGTAAGCATCCAATCCTCTCTATGTATATGTTCTGAGTTAGGAAAAAGGGTAGTGCATTCTTTCACCTGTTGTTCTAGACTAGACACCGGTCTAGGGAAGCGTAGTTTATTTGTAGATTACAATTCTATCCCAACAAACTGGTGACTCCACTGAGGATAACTTCTTTTGTTTCTTGGTGTTTTAGTCTCTGATCTACTTTCCAAATCAACCCAATAGCTATTTCACATAAATATTAGGCTTTTTCATACCTTAATTTGCAAAGTTAGTGAGCCAAAAGGTAGCTTTTTCTTTGTTTACTGTGCTCAACACACCCTTGTTCAAGGCACAATGCTTTCCAAAGCACTGTCTCCCTTTTCAGCCTGTGTTGCAGAGCACTGTCTCCCTTTGGAGACTGTGTTGGCTCCTGAAAGGAACAAATCCCCTTGAATTTGACTTTGTACTTTGCTTCACTTTTGTTTGCTGATTTGTTCTGAAAATTTTAATGCTCTATTGACCCGTAACCCTATATAGTTCTTCTCCTTTGACTGAAAATTTGTTCAATGTTGTTTTAAAAAAGTTTTTCATTATCATTGACAAGTTGATTTCAAAGTACTTTTTATGGTCGCATTAAGAATCGTTTGCTTTCGAAATAGGAAATTTTTGTAAAATCTTCATTTCCTTGATAGGAGAAATTTTTGTTGAAGTCCTCATTTTTCCTTCAAAAGAGAATTTTTTTTTTTGTATTCTTTGTTTCTCGAAAGTAAAAAGCATTTCAATTATTGATATAGTGCATCTAGCTTCTTTTCTACATTCATAACATTAAGGAAACTGAAAAGAAAAATTTGCATTTGCATGTAGGATTGTGTGTTTTTTGCAAAAGGAACATTAGGAAATCTGCATTTAGTTTGAGATTCATTGATTTGTTTTGTTCATTGATTTGTTTTCTCTCAAATTATTTTCTCTCTTCACTTAGTAGCTAGGTATTTTGTTGAAAAAGTTGAAAGTGAAAGTTTGTTTATCATTCTTAGCTTGCATTTTAGGAATTTCATATACATCATCATGGTGAACCTACAAGGAAAACTCTTAAGCAAGATCAACATAAAATAAATCTCAATTTACTTAACAACGCATTGGAACATTAACAATAGCATTTAGAGGTCTAGGCAAGAGACGTGTTCCGGCATCGTAAAACATAGCAGTTGTCGTTAACTTGTCTACGATACATTCCGAGTGTGATACCTCACTGCACGTACGTAAGTATATCGTAGCTCGTCCACGTACTCTTGGGTATATCGAGCAGTGTTACAATACGATAAGTGTAAAGGGGTGCTCTCACTGTGCAGTTTTGCATCAGACAATGCTAATACAAACTTGGGCCTCCACGTACCTTCGAGTATATTTGGGAGGACAAATTTTAGGTGCTATCCATCCATAGTGAACCAAGTCAGCCACCTTGAAATTGTGACACGCCGAACACAACATTCGGGGAGATTACCTGCTTGTACTTCTTGGTTCTCTGAGAGGTATTATGCAGTTCACAGTTTCCTAGTAAACCTTTTTGCCTAGCATTACCCTCTTTTTTTTATTTGTTTTTGGATAAAATAAATCAGTAATCGTGGAAGAACATAATCCTACCCCCCTTCATACACGTAGATTAGCTTTGAAACCACCTTTACCACTAGAAGTTATTTTTGGTGGGCAAAGGATATCACGATCTGCTGAATCAAGTACAATTCGTACCTCTGGAAAAACATCATCATTTAAACCAGAGCTAGCTCAAATTGTTTCCACACATCCCAGTTCGTCTATTGTTGTCGAAATGGAGTCTTCATAGCTACTGGTGGTCACGATCCATTAAATCGTTGATACCATACCTCTTGGACCCGAAGTTGTTCAAACTCACATTGATCCAGATCTTGTCACTTTGTTGCCAAAATCTCTGAATCCTGAATCTGAATAGCTGGAAGTTGTTCCTACATTGGTCATCCCACAAAGTTCTGTAGCCATTGAAACTCCTATTTCACACAGTCAACCATCTAAAATATATTTTGGGCCTGACGGTGAAGTTCTTCCTCCTGGTTTAATCACAATTGAAGAAATCCCTCAACCTGATACACCTTTAAGTCAAACCCACTTTGGGGGAGACCTTTACCTGTACCAGTCATTTCCTCAATTGTTTCCATCTGCTTTTGTTTATCCCATTGTCGTTCAATCACACGTCAATTTTGGAGAGTATACATTTGATCAAACAACCATGTCTGAACCAACGTCTTTGGTTGGGTCTGTTGTTCCAATTATGTCAGCTCCTACCCTCGCTACTCTATCGATGTTCACAACATCACCAAAGTCATATTTGCATGGTGGCCCTTCGGTCCCAACAGGTTACAAATCACTATCTGGCACTTTCTCTAGTGCACCTTCACATTCATGGTCTTTGCCAATGTCATCATCTGGTGTTTTAACTGGTATTCCTATAGTTAGTACTGAAAGACTTGATTCATTAAATCCATCATTAGGGCAATATCAAGCCGGTCATTATGGGTCAATTCCTTTAAGTATAATATCAACTGGACTCCCAGCATTTGGAGAACAATATTTTCCATCTTATTATCCTCCTTATGCTGGGCGGCAACCTATGGTCACCCAATATGACAGTACTCAGTCACATTTTGGTCAAACTAACATTGACATGCATGTTTGTCAATGGCAGCCCACTTTGCCTATTCAACCACAAACGGTTGTCCAATCGTATCAACCAATTCAACCTGTTACACCCACTTCAATACCACTTGTTAATACATCTATACCCCTGCTACAGAATCAAAATATTGTACATCAACCTTATCAAGCTAGTTCTTCAACTCAATATCATCAAATATTGGTCCACAGACTCAAAATCCTTTGGTTAATTTACAACAACCTGTATCAAGAATAATTTATTCACAAACCGGTCCACCATTTTATGGGATGTCACAAACACAATCTGGGTATACATATCAACCGAATCCAACTTACACTAATTTGGGTTATAATCTTGGTGGACAGACCCCTTGGCAGCCACAAGCGCAAATTCCTCAAAATTCATATCAACAAGTACTATATCCAGGTTTTGGTCAACAGAACTCTGAAGTGTTTTCCATGCAAAACAACCCCTATCTGGGTTACCAGCATCAAATCCCATATGCTGGTGCTCAAAGACCTATTTCCCAAGCAATTCCATCTTATCCTGGCTATGCTCAACCTGACCTTAATAGACAATTTCCTTTTGTTGCAACCTTGGAATTACCAAATTTAAACTGGTTAACTAATGATCCTATCAATTATGCTCCTTGGTGGCCTGTGATACCACATAAATTGCCCTCTAAAATTCATAAATTCAATGGAAACCCTAGAGAAGACCCATCAACTCATGTTATGACTTATCATTTATGGTGTTCATCAAATTCCCTAAATGATGATTCTGTTCGATTACGTCTTTTTCAGCGAACGCTCACAGGTCTGGAAGCTAAATGGTACTTTGAAATACCTAGAGCTTCATTCGACAATTTCACTACTTTGGCTACTGTCTTTTTGACCCATTTCTAGTTACTGATCAGATACGAAACTAGAACGGAACTCTTGACCAACTTCAAACAGAGCAATGCTACTCACATTTTAGATCATATTCATGAGTGGCGTCATCGTCGACGAATGGTTAAGACATTTGTTCCTGATCAGCTCCTTGCTAAATGGTTCATCAAATCCTTGTTACCATCTATAACAGAGGATGTAGCTAAAGGAGGCGTCATCACATAAGAGAAGGTTATTTCTCGTGCCCAGTATTTAGACCTTTTTTATACTCAGTCTGGCACGCTCTATGATAAAATACCAAATGCACCACGATCTATTTTCAATGTTCGTCCTCAAATAAAGGACACTCATGCCAGAGACGGCTTGATAGGCACTATAAATACACACACCACTACTGCATCTAATCCTGCTCCTGCTTCCAAAATCAACACCGTCTCATTCAACAAAGGCAAAAGTGATAAGCAACCAGGAAGTAAGAAAAAGGGGAAATCAAAGAAAAAACAAACTTCTAATCCATAGGAATGATCATCTGATCAACTGTCAGGACCACGAAAACCTCGTTATCTATGCATAATCTATAACGAGAAAATTTTTGTTAGGGATTGTCCTCACCGTGCTTAAGTCTCAAAAATCATCAAGACTTCTAATGCATCAGTTGTGTTGAAAGAGCCATTTCCAAATCCAGACACAAATTTGGTTGCTACAGATCCAGCTCCTAGTTCCCAAGTGTTAATATTATCTAGTACAAAACCTTCACATGATATTTTGGTGTCAATGCGAAATAAAGACTATGGTAGTCCGGCCACTGATCAACCTACTACCTCGACAACGAATCCATCTAATGAATCAGTACCTCCTCCTGTTATTCCTGAATTAACGATCAAGCCACCAAAGGGAGTAATTCGTAAATCGACATATAATCCTCGAGCGAGAGCTGTACAAAATTATAATATAGTTGAAGATTTGGCTCAATCCCCTTCAGGTATGTCTGCTCTTGAGGTATTACAAAATTTTCCCTCCCAGAAGCAAGCTTTATTGTCGGCCATTGGTGGAATTGATCCAATGGATTCTAATCTTGTCATCTTTAATCATACAGGCTATGTACCATAGCTACCAGTAGAACTAGCATTCTCCATCCAAGTAAATGTTCTGAATCACCTTGTTCATCGCACTATTATTGATGAGGGAGCATCTACGTGCATTATGTCTCTAAACTGTTGGAAGTCACTTGGCTCGCTGCGATTATTGCAATCATAAACGACGTTGAAGGCTTTTGATGGAAGAACATATAAACCTTGTAGTATTATCAATAACTTGCAAGTTGAATTAGGGGGCAAAATAGTAAGTATTGATGTTGAGGTTGTTTACGAACCCCTTGACTATAATATTTTACTTGGAAGACCGTGGGTATATGCGATGATTGCAATTGTTTTTACATATTTTAGAATGGTTTCCTTTCCTCATAAAGGTACTATTACAATCATTAATCAATTATCCTCTTTTTCCTTCACTTCACAGGTAACTGGAAGCATTCCATATATTCACTTACCCCAACTAGAAATCCAGAACATTGGTGTAGGAATCTTAAAGGATTCCACTCTTATGGGAACCTTTGCATTACCACCACCCATGACGTTAGCAGAAATTGCAAGCATAGAGACCTGCTACATGATCTCTTCCACTCTATCTGGCTTAAGGAAGAGTATGGGTGATTCTGATATTTCTACGTTGGATGACGTTTTACTGCTTAGCCCTATTGAGCTTCAATAACAATCAATCTATTCGGCTTGGGCGGAAAATCCGAAATCAGCATCACCGAGTGTTTGGGTTGATCGTTCATTATATTTTGGTACTCCATCTAATCCATTTTCCTCAAAAATTTTGATAGATGAAAATATTTTGGAAGCTATGAGGGAAGAAGGAGAACCATGGGAAGATTATCATCATCGTTCCCATCTTCTAGATTATGAAGAAAATAATCTTAGTGAACTATATCACCCATCCATTCAAAATTTCTTTTCAAATTCTTTTCTGATTAATGCAATTGAATCTAAGCGAAATTTATCAAATATTGAAGAAACGATTTCTATCGATATTTCGACTAAACCTAGCATTGTAGAAAATATTCATGTCTGTGTATCTTGTTCTCCATCAGAACTTGATTCATATCGCTCTCTTTTTCATGAATTTCTTGACGTATTCGCTTAGTCTTATGAGAAAATGCCAGGTATAGATACTAGTATAGTTGAACACACTATTAATATGTATCCTGATGTCAAACCGGTGCGTCAACGGCTTCGTCCTGTTCATCCGAAGAAAGCCGCTGCCATCAAAGCAGAAGTTGAAAATCTTTTGCGTGCTGGTTTCATATACCCTGTTCTGCTAACTGAGTGGGTTTCTAATATCGTTCTTATTATGAAAAAAAAGGAACCATTAGAGTGTGTGTCGATTATCGAGATGTTAATCATGCTTTTCCAAAAGAAAACTATCCTACACCCTTTATCGACTAGATTATTGACGATTGTGCTGGATGTGAAATATTTTCTTTCATGGATGGATTTTCCAGCTACAATCAAATCAATATCTGCCCAGATGACCAACATAAGACAACATTCATCTGTCCCTGGGGTACATTCGCATATTGGAAACTCCCGTTTGGTTTAAAGAACGCTGGGGCAACTTTTCAAAGAGCAATGAATTATGATTTCAATGACATCAAGAACATTGTTCAACCATATCTAGATGATTTATTAGCGCATTCACAAAAATGCACTGATCATCCGATGCATTTGAGATCCATTTTCTTACGATGCCGACACTACAAGATACACCTCAATCCGCACAAATGTGTGTTTTGTGTTGTTCCTAGTCGATTGCTAGGATTCGTAGTCTGAAAAGAAGGAATTTGAATAGACCCCCTGAAGGTACAGGCCATTCTTGATTTTCCTGCACCATCAAAATTACTTCAGATACAGAAACTTCAAGGAAAGGTTAACTTCCTGAGAAGGTTCATTCCATACTACGCTGAAATGGCTAAAGGATTTACTCGATTATTGAAAAAGGGAGTTCCCTTCCATTGGGACCAAGTTGCACAAGCTTCTTTTGATGTTGTCAAGGACCATCTTGTTCGAGCATCATTAATGTATCCTCAAAATTATTCAAATGATTATTTCCTATATATCGCCACAGCTGACACGACCATTGCTATGGTTTTGGTCCAAGTAGAAGATGGAATTGAACATCCGATCTATCATTTGATTCATAATATCAATGATATGGAAGTTAAGTACTCGTACGTGGAAAATATTGCCATGGCAGCTGTTCAAGTTGTCCAAAGATTTCGCCATTATATCCTGCTCCGAAAAACAACAATAGTTTCGAATTGCAACCCCATGACTTACATCTTATCACATCAATTGTTGGGGGGGGAATATTCAAAATGGATCATCATTTTGCAGGAATTTGATTTGGAATTCATCAAATCCAAGTCAAAGAAGTCTTTAGTTTTGGTTGAGCTTCTCTGTGACCTTCCCTATGATAGTATTGCAACTACGTCGGAACCATCTATTTCAGATGAGTCTTTGTTTCTGATCAAATCATCTGATCCCTGGTATCGATATTTCATCATTTATCTCCAAACCCAAACTTTTTGACCTAATACCTCTCGCTCTAATCAGCGACATATTCGATACCAAGCCAAATATTATCTGATCGTTAGTGATACACTTTATCATCATGGTGTCGATACAATTTTAAGGAGGTGCCTCACTCATGAGGAGGCTGAAAAAGTATTAAATGATTTACATGCTAGAGCTTCTGGTGGAAATTTATCTGGTTATGCTACCACGCAAAAGATACTCCACGCTACTTTTGGCCTACTATTTTTCAAGATTGTATCCTCACAGTCAGAAGTTTTCATGCATGCCAAATTTATGACTGTAAAATCTACAAGCCGCCAGTGCCAATGCATCCAGTTGTCTCTGCTGGACCATTTACGAAATGGGGTATCGATTTCATGACCTATAACCCTCCTTAAATCGGGGGACATGGTTATATTATTGTTGTAGTCGACTATTTTACCAAATGGGCTGAAGCGATGTCTACATTCAACAACACAGGACAAACAACTGCATTGTTTTTCTTCAATCATGTTATTGCACAGTTTGGGGTCCCATAGACTATAGTTACGGCTCATGGGAATAATTTTCGCAACCATATTATGTCTGAATTGACAGCCAAGTTAGGATTGTTGCATGATAATTCTACTCCTTATTATCCACAATAAAATGGACAAGTTGAGGCTATTAAAAAAATTCTTAAGCAAATGCTTCAACGAATGATAGGAGTCTGTAAAAGGAACTGGCACTTGATCCTATACTCCGCCTTGTGGGCGTATTGAACCTCGGTGAGAAACACGACCGATTTACTCCTTTTCAATTGGTGTATGGTCTGGAAGCTATCTTACCAATCCAATGCGAAATATCATCGTTAAAACTCGCAATATACTTATTACCTGACACCTCTGAAGAAGAAGCGTGTCTCCTTAACCTCATCCATCTAAATGAAACGCGTCATGAAGCCCAATTGGCCAATGAAGTGCATAAGAGACGTATAAAGGCGTAATACGACAAAAACGTCCAGCCTCACATTTACTCATAAGGCGACTTGGTTCTTCTTTATGACCAGGAAGCTGATAAAATAGGTACAGGGAAATTCGAGCCATTATGGCATGGCCCCTACATTGTCAAAAGAGTTCTTGCTAAGGGTGCCTACGAGTTAGTTGATTACGATGGGATTCCATTGGCACAGCCTAGAAATGGGTTGTATCTTAAACGTTACTATGCTTAATCATGAGCGTAGTAATTTTTTGTATTATATTGTTTATATGTTGTTGATTTGCATTCACTATCTTAATTTTTTTTTTATAGTTTTCTTAACATTATTAATACGCTTTACATTTCATCACAGATGACTGAATCTTCGGAACCATTTGTTGGATATGGTGATGATGCTAGTCATAGTACGCAGAATCTATCCTCTGCAACGTGGGCCATTTTTGCTCCGAACGGCGAGTTAGTGAGTTTTAAAGGGATTTGTATTGGTAGATCGACGAATAATATCGCTGAGTATAGCGTGTTTATTGAACTTCTCTCTGATGTCATTTCATTTGGTATTAACCTCATAATCTTTAGGTTACACTCACAACTTGTGGTACTACAACTTACTAGTATTTATACTGTTAGAAATCCAACACTTCTTAGATTGTTCCTTAGAGTTCGACTTTTGGAGAGATATTTTGATTACATTCAGTATCAACACATTTCTAGAAATTTGAACACTTTAACTGATTCATTAGCTAATAAAGTTTTAGACGGACACATGCAACATAGGTAAAGAAAACATTCACATCATTGAATAGGATTGCACATTAAACATAGGAAAAACTATGAAAACATATATATAGATATTTATAGGTTTTTTACAAAATTTGTGCCCAAGACACATTGGTCATCTAACCACAAAATGTATGCAAAAATTCATAAGTAAACTAGTGGTGCTCATGATAGCACGCTATGGATCTAGCAATCCTACGTAGCAACTACATCCAACGGTTAGAAACCCCAATTGTGTGTCGCTGCAGTTGCATGAGAAGCTCTTCAATCCGGAAATCTGGAATCCCGAAGGTCAACCCCCCTATGTGCTACTAGAGCTCAGCAAGAATCTCAGCCATATCAAGGTCTGGAGGGACTACTCTCCTGATAGCCCTCTTTGCTGGTGCATTCGCTTCACGCTCTGGTTCCTCTACTTGTTGAACGCGACCGATATCTGCATTACATTAAACATTTAGTTTAGTCTTGGAAAGAAATAAAAACACAAAAAAAATTGTATAAACCTTATAAAAATCAAAAACATGGTCAAATCAATCTTACCTATTGCACCCTAGTGAGTGCCTTCTGGTAAAACTAGATCTAGATCTCCTCGGAAGTCGACACCTGCATATGCATACTCATCGATGGAGATGATCTGTCACCTAGACCAGGTGAAGAATGCAGTTGAGAACACAATGGTCAATTGGCCTGAATGCTGATCCATGAGTTCTACCCATATCTGCATTCGAGGATCTGTAGGACTAGATATATCCAATGTTACATGTTGTGGCTGCATCAGTGGAATCCGTTCCAAGGCGAAGGAAATGAGAATGGAACCATGACTGAAATTTTTCTTCCTTCCTCCCTTTGCTTTATTCATTTGTTCATTTATCTGAGAAAGAACAGTTTCATATTAGTTGAAAACTGTTGGTTCTAAACATTCTAGTGCATATTGTATATACAATTTGTTCGCTACATGGAGTGTAACGGTGCCAACTAGTTTTGCGATCATGAATAGGATGGTTCTCAAAGGAAAATCCCTGACATCACGGATTTTTATTTTTCCATCTTTGCTAGGTTCTGACCCCGTATAGAAATACAGCATAACATAATCTCTCACTGTTTCTCCTCCAACGGTAGATCCTGTGAGTGAAATGGGAAAACCTCTCCTCGACAAACCTGTGAGAAAATACACATCCTCAAATGTTATGGACAACACTTGATTTTTTATTTGAAATGCCTCTATCATTGGATCCCATACTTGAACAAGGCACTCTAAGGGTTCTATCTGTTGCCTCATTCCCGACAGTTTAAAGTACTTAAGCAACCCGCAATCTCTCAAAGCTCTTATAGTACCCGGATCATTCAAGGCAATTATATCTTATTCTTCATGTTCTCTTTATCTCCATGTAATCGTCATTATAATCCAATAGAAACCTGAAAATCAACCATAAGATCCATTAGATACCATTCATTGCAAAAAACTAGGTAAATTTTGGACACAGCATGAAAACAAAAAACTTCAGCTGTGCCTAATGCACTCTCTGGGCTGAGATGGTGCATTGCACATGTAGGTACACTTCACTGTACCTACTATGCAACGAAGGTTTCGATATTCAGGGGTGTGTTTCCCTTAATTTTGGTAGAATTTACCCTAGGGGACTCAAAACCCTAAAAATTTGCAAGGAAAGGTAATGAAATGAACACTGAAAGAAAGAGGAGGTTTTTTCTACTGACCCGGATCAAACGGCAATGAAATCCGTCCACTGAAATGACCACAATCAACGACTGAAGTTCAGGGTCAAAATCAGGTTCAAAGCTCTAAAATGCAAATGGTAACTATGGAATGGTAAAAATGAATAGTGAAACTGCTTTATATAGTCATTTAATTACTTGCAAGTTAAATTTATTGCTATGACTATAGTTTTATTATGTTTTTATCATGAAATAGGTATTTTTAATCCATTTGATGTTGTTCTGAACAGGAAATACAACTGACGAATGGGTTAGTCGTGTAGATTTATTTCAAGAAAGACTTGACCACAAAGCATACTTTTTCTCCTTATTTTTCGAGCTTTGATAAAAACGAAAAAGGATTTGAAGTGCACTTTTATCTCTTTTTCGAGCTTCGATAATAGTGAAAAAGGAACCCCTGGAGTCTTCTTTCAGATTTTTTCAGACTCCGATAATGTGAAAAGATTTTCGAGCAACTTTTCATTTCGAGCTCGTTAAAGTAAATGAATTTATATCCGCTCAGTATAATTTTAACCCTTTTCCGGACTGAGACGGATTATTTACAAAAAAGGAATAACTTGGTTAAACATGACCAAAGAGGTTCTTTCAGATATTATTTTACACTTTTTCGGATCTGAGAGACAAACTTACAAAAAATTACTTTTGGAGTCCTCTTTCGTCCTCTTTTTCAGACTCTCTAAACATGAAAAAGGACCGGGCTATCACTGTCGTTAAGCTCGTTAAAACAGAAAATAGCGACGGGCTTGTCAATCATTGCAAGAATCGAGTTTCATTCATCGCTAGACTCGTTAAATTATTAAATAGCGATACTTTATTCTTTGTTCACCCGAAGGGTTGAATTATAGATCAAGAAAATGTTATCCTCCTCAAGCTTGTTAAAAAATAAAGAGGTACTGGTCGACAAATGACCGGGGAAAATTTGGGAAAATCAAGCAAAGTTTCTTTTTGGTAGCAAGTCGCTCTTGAACATGACACTTCTTTCACTCCATGTTCGTGACTGTTTGGGTTGGGTAATCATCTTAACGGTTCATTCACACCTATGGTTCATCATACCTTCACTTCAGTTTTGGGTCAATGTTGCCAACTCATCACAATGTCGCCGATATGTTCAAGAGAGGTCATCCAGTGATTAAGAACTCATCCATCTGCAATACTCATAAACCTTCATTTTCATGACCATCATCCCTGAAAATTGCTATATCAAGTCATACCCTTGTCTTCGAAATCAGTAACTACAGTTTTACAATAAGGTGACTTCTTGTCGACTAAAAATCAATATCCAGGAAGTTCACTTAGAAACATCAGATTCCAGTACCATGAGGCTTGTTACAGCATCTAAAATATCCTTGCTTCCGGACTTTTGACCGAAATATTTTGTTTGGCGTTCAACATCAAATCATCTATTAACGCCTTACGAAATGTACTGCAGTACCTTGAGGGACATTGACATTAATGGTGGTTCTCTCGCGTTTTTTAACATCTTTCATTATTGGCTGGTAATCAAACGATGTCTTTCCATGTTCGACGAAAAATCATATATTCGCATGGCTAGACTTGTACTCGAATGATCAAGTGAATGAGATAAGAAGACCCCGGATCTAGTTTCAGCCATCCAAGCTACGATTTCAGGATTGTTGTACACATCATCTGTACGGTGACCTTACATACAGATTGTCATCCAAACATGGGCCTATATCTGTAGGCGATGTCTGCATCTGGGCAACATTCCAATGTAGACGACTTTCTGAATTATGTACATGTTATTAGATTTTTTTATGTGCTGACTATGGGAATGCCTACCCTCAGCAATTATGATCAATAGAGGATTTATCATGATGTAATGTATCGTAATATTGATGTAGGTGACCATTCTACTTTGTTTCCAGGCTCATCACAGTGTAAAGCATCTCAATCAAATGTTCTTATTATTTGGATCTCATGTTTTAGGGGGAAATTGTTATAGGTCAATTTAGGCACCATTCCCAATGACCTGGTTAACTGGGCATCATCTCCAGGACCGATGATCAAAGGGTCTATCATTCCCTATCATCTCAGTTGTTATATGCCCTAAGACAGGAAACATTCATGAATCAAACAATATTTTCATCAAAGCAAGGCTTTTCCATGGTTTGAAGTTTATTATTAAACATGTGGGAGCTCACCAACGTAGGCTATAAGGGGCCTAAGTGTGTTGCATATGTAGGTAGCCCCATTCCAGGCTGCTCTGCAAAGCACTTCCCGATATTCAAAGGTGTGTTGGTCAGATTGGGAGCGAAATTCTCATTGTTCCAGAATCTTCACTTGGCCAGTGTCTTCTAGAAGGGTTCACATGTGTCAAGCTCCAGATCCAAGTGTCCATTTGACATCTACATGAATGGAAACATTTCTTGCCTATTTTTGGAATGTTATTGATTACAAAACTGCCTACAGTTCCTCTATATATTGAACATAGATCTAAGTGTTTGGGAGGAAGAATTTGAGTAGGGAAATGCTGGAGAATTTTCAATAGAGAGTTTGATTTGTGGAGCTACTTCTGGAGAGACTTATGCTGTGATGAGACTTGGGAACTTTGCTGGAAGGTCATGATGAATCAGTCACTAGGTTGTAACCTCTCCTTCTATCATCAATAAAGAGTACTTCTTGTTTTTCCCCACATGAATCCATGTTTACTTTGACTTTCCATGTTGTAAAATCTTGGTTGATGAATGTAGTTTATGCTTAACTAATTTGGCTAATTAACTTGAATAGATATCTATATTGTTGCATCTTCTGCTATTTCAGTGTTCTTTCTTGCAGGAAGCATTCAGCTATTTGAAACCGCTTGAATTTGAAGTTGTAGTGGAAGCGACAGAAAGGAGCCATTTGGAAGTGACTGAAACAAGTAAGCATCCAATCCTCTCTGTGTCTCTGTTCTGAGTTAGGAAAAAGGGTAGTTCAGTCTTTCACCTATTGTTCTAGACTAGACACTGGTCTAGGGAAGCATAGTTTATCTATAGATTACAATTCTGGCCCAACACTTTTCTTGAAATTTTTTTCAGAAGGAAAGGAAGTCGAATTACAGGGTATTGCAGGGAAGTTGGGAAAGATAATAAGCTCTAATGTCATGAAAAAGCTTCTAAATAAATAACAACGGGGCGTAATTGCACAATTATGCTCACTAGAAGTTCCAACATCAAAATCATCTATTTCTGCAGATCACAGAAAAGTCTTGGACAATCATTCCAAGGTGTTTGAAACTCGCAAAGGACTCCCACCTATTCGTGATCATGATCATGCTATTCATTTGATTCCAGGAAGTGTTCCTCCAAAAGTCATGCCTTATAGATATCCTTATGTCCAAAAGATTGAAATTGAACGTATGATTGGAGAAATGTTAGAGGCGGGTATAATTCAACCTAGTCAAAGTTATTTCTCTACTCCTGTAGTATTGGTACACAAGAAGGATGGATCATGGCGCATGTGTCCGAATTATAGGGAGCTCAATAAGCTCACCATTAAAGATAAATTTCCCATTCCTGTGATTGATGAATTATTGGATGAATTACATGGAGCAATTTATTTTACCAAGTTGGATCTTCGTTCGGGATATCATCAAATTAGAATGAAGACTGAAGATATTCCGAAAACAACATTTCAAACTCATGAGGGTCATTATGAATTTTTGGTCATGCCTTTTGGCCTTACCAATGCACCTTCTACATTTCAAGGGTTCATGAATTCCATTTTCAAACCCTTCTTTAGAAAATTTGTGCTAGTATTTTTTGATGATATACTAATCTACAACAGGTCTTGGAAGGATCATGTTCAACATGTTGACAGGGTGCTCAAACTATTGCAAGAGAAACAATTATATGAAAAAGCATCCAAATGTTTCTTTGGAGTACAAGAGGTGGAATATTTGGGTCATATTGTATCTCACGAGGGTGTTAAGGTAGACCCTAACAAAATTAAATCCATTAAGGAATGGAAATTCCCCACAACCATAAAGCAGTTGCGAGGATTTCTCAGGTTAATAGGGTATTATCGCAAGTTTGTTAAGATTTATGGGAGAATAGCAGCACCTCTAACAACATTATTGAAGAAATATGCATTTTCATGGACTCCTGAAGCAACTAAGGCCTTTGAACATCTTAAAGAGGCAATGTTCCTAGCACCGGTCTTAGCTACGCCAGACTTCACAAAAACCTTTATTGTGGAATGTGATGCCTCAGGAAATGGAATTGGTGTTGTTTTAATGCAAGAAGGAAGACCCATTGCTTTTGAAAGTCGTCCAATTAAAGGAAAGTATTTACATAAACCTATTTATGAGAAGGAAATGTTAGCAATATTGCATGCGCTAAAGAAATGGTGAACTTACCTAATGGGAAAACACTTCAAGGTAAAAAATAATCATGATAGTCTTAAACACTTTTTGGAACAAAGACTATCTTCAGAAGAGCAGCAAAAATGGGTCACAAAGATGTTGGGTTATGACTTTGAAATAATCTACAAAAAAAGGGAAGCTAAATGTTGTTGCAGATGCACTCTCAAGAAATAATGAAGAGGTGGAAGCATTGCTTTGTGCCATTTCTATTATCCAACCAGATTGGATAACCGAAGCAAGAGATGCATGGAAGAAGGACGAAGAAGTGTGGACACTCATTCAAAAGTTGCAGCAAGATCCTAGTACATCTGATACATTTAGTTGGAAAAATGATTCCTTATGGTACAAAGATCGCTTATATCTTTGTAAGAATTCCAAACTAAAACAAAATATTCTTTTGGAATTGCACACTTCTCCTTTCGAAGGACACTTAAGATTTTTAAAAACTTACCATAGGGTGAAGAAAGAATTTTTTTGGGATGGACTTAAATCTGATATTCAAAAGTTTGTGGCGGAATTTTTGGTTTGCCAAAAGAATAAAGTTGAGATAATTAACACCCCGGGTCTTCTACAACCTTTATCCATTCCAAGTCAACGTTGAGAGGAGATTTCGATGGATTTTATCACAGGTTTACCTAAGTCATCATGGTGGTAGTTGATAGACTTACCAAGTATGCACACTTTTGTGCATTATCTCATCCATTTAAATCAAGTATAGTTGCTACTACATTTATGGACACAATTCAAAAGCTACATGGAAACCCAAGGGTTATTGTGAGCGACAGAGATCCATTTTTGCTGGAAATTTTTGGATGGAGTTATTTTCTTGTTTGGGTACTCAATTAGCTCATAGCTCATCTTATCATCCTCAATCCGATGGTCAAACTGAGATACTAAATAAATTTTTGGAAGGATATCTTCATTTTTTTGTATCTAATAAACAAACACAATGGTTCAAGTGGTTACCTCTCGCAGAATGGTGGTATAACACTTCCTTCCATACTACAACAAAAATGGCCCTATTTATGGCACTTTATGGATATCATCCACCATCCATCACATCATCTTTAAGAGAAAATTCAAAGGTTCAAGCAGTGGAAGATCAAATCGAGCATCAACAAGAAGTTCTCCAACTCTTAAAGGATAACCTAAATTTGGCACAAAATCAAATGAAAAAACAGGCAGATCAACATCGCAGTGAGATAAGTTTTGATGTAGGAGATTGGGTATTTTTACGGCTACAACCATACAAACAAATGTCCCTCAAGCAAGCTAAGAAGGATAATAAATTATCGCCAAAGTACTATGGTCCTTACAAGGTGTTGTAAGAGATTGGTACTATGGCATACAAATTGGAGCTTCCTGCTTCTTCACAAGTGCATCCAGTTTTCAATGTTTCATGCTTGAAGAAGGTTATAGGTGAAAATCTTCCAGTTCAAACAATATCGCCAGAACTTGATGAGGAAGGAAAAATCATATTGGAACCTAAAGAGGTCACAGAATCAAGAACTCGACAGCTAGGGAATCGATCAATTTCAGAGTATCTCATCAAGTGGAAGAACTTACCCACTAAAGATTCTACATGGGAGGATGAGAATTTTATACAGAAGCACCCAGAGCTACTCAAGCGTTGAGGACAACACTTTTTTGAAGGAGGGGGGCACGTTAGGTCCCTACATTACTAGTATATTCCCTTATTGTTGTTAGTTTAACCCCCTTATTGTTATTATTATACCCTTGTAACCCCCATATTGTTATTATTGTGCCCTTAAATTATTATTTTTAGGTCGGCTAGGATTACATTGTGGCCCCACTAGGATTACATTATGGCCCCATGGACTCCTATATATAGAAAGGAGGTTTTGTAATTTGAATCACCCAGGAATTTTTCATTTATGTAATGTATTGGAGGTTGCCCCATGGAAGTGGCTTATTTATAAGGTGTTGATATCTCTTTTCTTCTATTTTTGGAGCTGGTTTCACGACAAAAAATTTCAAGAACAGCTTCAAAAATTCAAAGCAAATACAAAGAGAGCCATGACAAACATAGAGTTGATCACAAGTTTCAAGAGGGAGATGAGGTATGGATGCACATTTTCAAAGAAAGGATGCAAGGCGAAGGTAAAAATCTCAAACCCATTTTCTCTTTGATTAATGCATGTGCTATCTAACCTTTGCAAGAAACAAAAACAAGTTAGCACCAAAAAGAAAAAGTTGGTCAAAACTCTAGTCAAAGGAAGTCAAACTTGGGCTTTCTCCTCCTTTGCTCAGGTGCTCCAACAAGACCAAGGCCATTTCAATCCATCATCCTTTTCCATTTCCAACATCCACCCATCATTTCTAAGCCTTTCCCATTCACTTTACTTGTTGTCTTAAAATGTTATAGGAGAGTTATGTTATGCTACATGAGGCCAAAATACACAGGGCAGAAACTGTTTTTACCATATCTCTAAAATTGTGCTTCCATTAGTTGAGTTGTTTCATGTGGATATGCATATGGATTATGTTAACATTCTCAAGCAATTTCAGTAAATTCCAGTGCACACTTTTCAAGAAATTAACCTCCATCACTTACAACAATTTTTAAATTTTATCAATATTTGTGTATTCATTGGCCAAAATGTTTTATGGGATGGTGCATAAGGATGATTCCAACATTCTAAAAAAATTTCAGGTCAATCCAATCTACCTTTTGAGAGATATGGATAAAACAATTATGTTATAGGAGACCATCCTCAAATGTTATAGGAGAAACTTGAAATGCTACAAGAGGAGCCAAAAATGCTACAAGAGGTAGATCCGACTGGAGGAAGAACTCAAAAATTCATGTCTTCTTTAGTTAATGTTTATAGGGGTCCACCAATGTCAATTCCATCAACCATCCACTCCATCTAGCCAAAAATAACTTCAATTTCCACTCTGTTATACATAAAAAAAACATAGAAAATCTTGTCTTTCAATTTTTCCACCACCTACACCACTTCCTGATGATTTTAACACTGTCCTTATACCTTTTATGAATTTCCCTAAATATTACATGAATTATGAGGTCTCAAAAGAGGAATTAAGTGACTTCTACAGGAAGTATATTCCTCCTGTAACATCCTCTACATTTACAACAAAAATTAGCATCAATTATTTTTTCACCCACAGAGTAGAAGATCTAGCCACCTTGAGCACCATGAAGCCATTTCTAAAGTTGATAAGGTGCACACCCTCCTTAGGAAGAAGTCCATCCACTCCACCAACATCATATTGAATGCTATGAATAATCCTGCACAAAAAAAAAATTATTAATCAAATAATCATCATGATATGAATACTTGTACAAAAGAAAACAAAGGAAATCAACACCTTCAACTCATCATGATATGAATCCTAGTAGCAACATGCATGCATCTACAATAAATTGACATCAGGTAGAAACATTTACGCATTATTCTTCACCTCTCTAGTTAAACATATAATGGTAAAAAGCTTGTTTTCAATGCACATGAGAGAAGGTTTAATAGGTTGAAGGTAGCATTAGGGGATTTTTTAGGTGTGAAATGGGCCTCCTAAGGAAATTATAAAATATAGTGGAAATAATAAAATAATATTTGATTACATCATCAAATTTTAGAAAGAAAAAAGAAAAAAATATTTTTTCAACTCATATTTTCAACTTATCTCCCTATGGGATTACTCAAATTTCGAGCAGAAACACTCGTTGGATGCATAATTTTATTCCTCATCTAAGCAATACCCATGTTGCATACTTTCAATGGACCCTACTACACGAAAAATTATAAATACATGAAAAACGTGATTGCAATCACATTTTTTCATGCATTTCTCATTTTTTGTGTAGCAGGGTCCATTGAAAGTATGCAACATGGGCACTCCTTGGATGAGGAATTAAATTTTGCATCCAACGAGTACTCCCGCTCGAAATTTGAGTAAAATATTAGGGAGATAAGTTGAAAATATGAGTTGAAAAAGTAGTTTTATTATTTTTTTATTTTTTTACCTTTTTACTCCAAAAATGGTGAATCATCCCTCATGGTTGACATAATCATCTTGAATCCTATTGGTTATTAGAAATTTTATTTTGGTTGTAATTTTTCTTAGGAGGCCCATTTTAGACCTCAAAATTTTCCTAATGCTAGTAAACTTGGCCACCCTCGACTAGTAAGAATGAAATTTACTTAAAACCCCATGCAATGTGAAGAAGTCAAAATGGGGAAAGTGATAATTATTAAGAATGAGGACCATATCACCAAGCACACTAAGCCCACTATCACAAACATAAATAAAATAATAAGGCTCAACTTTAGTTGTATTGATGCTCATTCCCAAAATGGTTATAGAGGCTCATTAAGGCATCGAAGGTTGAGATAGATACTACTAGGGGCTTCCTAGGGTGCTACAGAATGTTGATCATCGGTTGTCATTGATGTCAACCTAAGCAGCACCAGGGGCTACCCTAGGAAGATCATAGGTTATCATTGACCTACCAAATTACTATATTCTAGGTCAAGAATTATTGTTATGGTTTCTTCTTGTCGAGACATTTCCGTTGATATATGGCACGCCACGTAATTCTTCACGATTTGAGAGATATTCATGTTTGAAGTTTGTAACCTCAGTTAGTGGGCTAAAACCCCATGGGGTTGTGGCATGGGTCATTGAAAAGTTGAATAATTAATATTTTTTAAGCTCCTAAAATCCCTCCCATGTTCACTTGTTGAATCCCCTCTCAATCTAAGCATTTATATAAATTGTGATCCTCATATCCTCCTTATGTATGGGATTTTGTTATCTGAAACATGTCATTGTGGAATTTTCGCTCTAACTGTTTTTCTATGAAGGTTCAGAAGATGAAATTTTTATGAGGTGAATCCAAAATCCTGAGGAAGCTCCTGTGAAAATTTTATATCAAGGCATGCAATATTTTCGGAGATATGATTTGTGGAAGTCAATGTTTTTGCAAGATCCTGAAATTAATCTCAAAGAAGTGACCCTGGGACAATCGTCATAACTCTCTTTCTGAGTATCGGATTAGAATTCTATAAAAAGTGGTAGATATTTCTTGGACTATAGTTTTTTCTCTATCAATTTCAAAGTTGAATGAAGAAACAGTTACACGTGGCACACCGTACAAGTTCACTCTACTGAAACAATCCATAAGTATGGCATTGTGAGAGATTGAGCATAACTCTCTCTTGAAGAATCCAAATTGGGTCAGATCTATGGCATTGGAAAGAAGATGTAGAGGACTACTACAGGACCACAAATCAGATATTGGGGATCTGAAATAGCAGAGATACACCAGATTCAATATCGAGCTCCTAGAAGGCAAGAAAAATATATATCATGTGTTGTCAAGGGCTGCAAAGGACCAGACTTTCTAGGGAAAAAAAATAAAGTAAGGTGCAGCAGAGGGTAGAATAACAAGAGAAACAACCAAGGTGTAGAACAAAATCAAGAATTTCATCACATGAAGTCTTCAAGTGGGCAACATTGCATATAGTCATTGTAAAGGTATCATTGTACTAAGTCATTCTAAATACATTATTGTAAAAATTGTTCTAGTGTCTATCTGCCAAGAGTTGAAGAGGCAGTGTTGGGAGGTATAGGATCATCATTAGGTGGTTGTTTCATAGTTGGGGTTATGTTCTAGTGTGTCTTCTTCTTCTACATCACTCTATATCATTGTAAAGTGGACCATTTTCCCTGGTACGAGAGTCTATTCCTCTTTTATTCTTCTAAAAGGTGGTAGGGTGGTGCTAGGGTGAGTTGTAGCTCATTGGGTGTTGGGGCATCCGTTCAGTTGACTACTGAAGAATCTCGAGCGTTGGAGCATCCATCCAGTGGGAGCTGGAGAAGAATGCTTTTCTAGATTCTAGGAAGTTGGAGCTTTATTTTCAATTGGAGTTGAATCTTAAAGAATTATTAGAAAAGAATTAGGTGGTTTTTGTCTCGGAGTGGGTTTCCACCTTTAAAAATGTGTGAATTTGTGTTCCTTTTGTTTGCTGCTATCATTGTACAAATACTAATAATAATTGAAGATTAACTAATGCTCTAATTGAAAGGAATATTGATTCACCTCCCCTCTCAGTATTCCCAACAATTGGAATCAGAGCTTGGTTCCTTCAATAGCAGTTTAACAGCTGGAAGGATGTCATGGAGCATACCAACAATGGTGTTCCTTTGTTCAATGAAAATACTTATGCACTCTGGAAAGGAAGAATGGAGGTCTATCTCTTGGCACAAGGTTACGAAGTATGGGACACTGTTCAAAATGGATTTACATCAAGCGCAGATGAACAAGGTAAGAAGAATTTGGTAAATGAGGTAAAAGCAAAGAATATTATTATCAGTGAACTTATTGAATCTGCTTATAATAAGGTGTTGGGCAGTAAAACCACCAAAAATGTATGGGACAAGCTTGAGAATATATATGTGACTCAAATGTCAAGGAAGAAAAGCTTCAAATCTATAGAGAAAAATTTGAGCAACTCAGAATGAAAGAATATTGCAACATTGTTGCATACTTCCAATACGTTGATGAAATAACCAATACTCTGGAAGGATTTGGAGATCCAGTTGATGAGAAGACTATTATATGAAAGATTCTTAGAATGTTACTAAGGAGATTCAACCCAAAGGTATTGGTCTTAGAATACAATGCAAATCCGGACAAACTTAGCAAAGAGGAATTACATGGAGTTCTCATAGCATATGAAATGAGACTTGATGAAGAAGAGGGTACTTCGCATCTAGAAACTACGTTCGTTGCATCTAATAAAACCAATAAGGAAAAAAAACCTTCAATTGAAAAGACATGCACCTACAAGTGTGAAGAAAAGGGAGATGATGAAGGTCTTTCAGATGACGCATATGCTTACTTTATGAGAAAACTAAAAATTGGTAAGGGAAAATTCAAAGGTAAACTTCCAATGATATGTTTCAACTATGGTGAGGTTGGGCATTTCACATCAAAATTTCCGAACATAAGTGATGGCAACTCAAAAGGAAAGAAAGGCTTTTATAAATTCAACAAGCAAGGATCCAAAAGCAACTTTCTCTCTAAAGAAGATAGCTCATCATCCGATGAAGACAATGACAGTGAAGAAGAAGCCAATGAGAGAGTATTGTTTATGGCCAAGCATAATAAACAAGAGGTATCAAACAACGAAGAGGAAGGATTGACCATAGAATAATTTTCCAAGGAAGCAATCAAACTTATAAAAGAGCTCAAGGCAGAGAAGATCCATTCCAATACTCTTGAAGAACAAGTTCAAGGTCTCAAAATTGAAGTTGAAGAACACAAATGCATTGAAGAGTCACTTCAAAAGAAGTTGGAAGAAAGCAACAAAGAAAAGGAAGAATTAGAAGCCAAAGTAGTCTCGCTTTGTAAGGAAGTGAAGAAAGGAAAAACATCCAAAATTATGCCAACAGCTCAAGGGAATTAGAAGAACTCATCAACAATCAACGATCTTACAATGACATAACTGGCTTCGGTTACAAAGAAGAAGAAGAAGCAGGACCTTCTACAACAAAATACAATGAACCTATGAGATCTGACATGCATGTAGACTTCATTGGACAAGATTCACAAGAACAGCCTTGGAAGACAATTCCTCGATGAAGATTTCCATCCAGGTACCAACATATTTTTTATGGCTATTGTTATTCATGTGGAAAATTTGGTCATAAAATTGTAGAATGTCACACATACCCCAGGAACAAATACAATTCCAGGAGATCTGTCAAATATGAACCTCCCAAGGCTCAGCAAAACATCAATAGATTTGAGCATTTAAGAAATAATATTGAATGTTACAAATGTCGAAACTTTGGACACATAGCCAGAGACTGCAGACATGAAAATCCTCCAGAAGATTCTTTTAAGCCACAGAACGAATGAACATGGAAGAAGAAGAAGAATGAACATGGAAGAAGAAGAAGATAGATAATTGTGCTCTCGCTCTCAAGGCTCAAAACAACAAAGATGTGTGGTATGTTGATAGTGGTTGCTCAACGCATATGACTGGAGATAGAAATAAATTTGTATCTTTGAAAGAGAAGAAGGATGGAACCGTGTCCTTTGGAAATAATGGATCTTCAAATGTTATAGGATCAGGTACTGTCACTCTCGGAAGTAAAGATGCTCTAGCCAAGAATGTTCTATTGGTTGAAAACATGAATCACAATCTTCTCAGTGTTGGACAAATGTGTGATCAAGGACACACAATACTATTCAAATACACAAAATGTGAAATCAAGAAAGGCAGGTATGGTGAAATTGTGGCTACAACAAGTCGAGCTCCAAATGACATATATGTTCTGGATGAAGCAACTAAAGCATGTCTAATAGCTAAAGAGGATGATATAATATTTGGTAGCAATGATGATCAACTAAGTAAAAAGTTTTCTACAAAGATGTAAAGCAATTTCGAGATGTCTTTACTTGGTGAGATGACATACTTCTTAGGTCTTCAAATATCTCAGCAAGAGAAAGGAATATTTATATGTCAAGCCAAGTACATCAAGGAAATGCTCAAGAAGTTTAAAATGGAAGATTGCAAACCCATCCTTACTCTAATGGTAACAGGTTGCAAATTGAGCATAGACAACTCATCTAAGGATGTGGATCAAAGGTTGTACAGATCTATGATTGGTAGTCTTCTATATGTAATAGCCTCCCAGCTAGATGTTATGCAAGCAGTTGGACAAGTAGCAAGATTCCAAGCAGCACCAAAAGAATCACATATTATTGCCATCAAAATAATTCTTCGATATCTAAATGGAATAACAGAATATGGCTTTTATTATCCCAAGGGTAACAATATCATTATTGATTCATTTACAGATGTAGATTGGGTAGGAAGTGTTGATGATCGTGAGAGTACTCGTGAAGCACTGGAATATCTTCGCCAGAAGCTTGGTATTCTCCCAATTTCTCATTAGATTTTCCTTATTCATAATATAAAAGGGGAGTGGAAGTGTTAGGATGTTTGTGTGTTAAGGGGAGTTACCCTTTGCCATTGATGTCAAAGGGGGAGAGAATGTTGTAGGAATAGGTGTCATGATCGCAGGGGAAGTACTTGTGTTGCCATCAATGTCAAAGGGGGAGATTTTTGATCAACGGTTGTCATTAATGTCAACCCAAGCAGCACCAGGGGCTACCCCAATATTGCATGGGAATTTTTACCTACCAAATTACTATATTCTAGGTCAAGAATGCTTTTGATGATTTCTTCTTGTTGAGATGTTTCCGTTGATATATGGCACGCCACGTAATTCTTCATGGTTCAAGAGATATTCATGTTTGAATTTTGTAACCCCAGTTAGTGGGCTAAAACCCCATGGGGTTGTGGAATGGGTCATTGAAAAGTTTAATAATTAATATTTTTTAAGCTCCTAAAATCCCTCCCACGTTCACTTGTTGAAGCCCCTCTCAACCTAAGCATTTATATAAGTTGTGATCCTCATATCCTCCTTATGTAAGGGATTTTGTTATCTGAAATAGGTCATCATGGAATTTTCGCTCTAACTGTTTTTCTACGAAGTTTCAGAAGCTGAAATTTTTATGAGGTGAAGAAAAAATCCTGAGAAAGCTCCTTTGAAAATTTCATATCAAGGTGCTCAATATTTGTGGAGATATGATCTGCGGAAGTTAGTGTTTTTGCAAGATCCTGAAATTCATCTCAAATAAATGACCTTGGGAAAATCGTCATAACTCTCTCTCTGAGTATAAAATTGGAATTCTGTAAAAAGTGGCAAATAGTGTACGGACTATAGTTTTTTCTCTATCAATTTCAAAGCTAAATGAAGACACAGTGACACATGGCATGTCGTACAAGTTTTCTCTACTGAAACAATCCATAATTAATGCATTGTGAGAGATTGGGCATAAATCTCTCTTGAAGAATCCAAATTGGGTCAGATCTGTGGTATTGGAAAGAAGACTCAGAGGACTACTACAGGACCAAAAATCAGATATTGGGGATCTGAAATAACAGAGATATACTAGATTAAATATTGAGCTCCTAGAAGGCAAGAAAAAGCTAGATCATGTGTTGTCAAGGGCTGCAAAGGACTAGACTTTCTAGGGTAGCAAAGCAAAGGAAGGTGCACCAGAGGGTAGCATGACAAGAGAAGCAACCAAGGTGCAGAACAACAGCAAGAAGTTCATCACATGAAGTCTTCAAGTGGGAATCATTGCATACAGTCACTGTAAAGGTATCATTGTACTAAGTCATTGTAAATACATTATTGTAAAAATTGTTCTAGTGTCTATATGCCAAGAGTTGAAGAGGCAGTGTCGGGAGGTCTAGGATCATCATTAGGTGGTTGTGTCATAGTTGGGGTTATGGTCTAGTGTGTCTTTTTCTTCTACATCATTCTACATCATTGTAAAGTGGAGCATTTTCCCTGGTACGGGAGTCCATTCTTATTTTATTCTTCTATAGGGTGGTAGGGTGTTGCTAGGGTGAGTTGTAGCTCATTGGGTGTTAGGGCATCCATTCAGTTAACTACTGAATAATCTCGAGCATTGGAGCGTCCATCCAGTGGGAGTTGGGGAAGAATGCTTTTCTAGATTCTAGGAAGCTGGGAGCTTTATTTTCAATTGGAATTGAATATTAAAGAATTATTAGAAAAGCATTAGGTGGTTTTTGTCCCGAAGTGGGTTTCCACCTTAAAAAATGTGTGCATTTGTGTTCCTTTTGTTTGCTGCTATCATTATACAAATACTGATAATAATTGAATATTAACTAATGCTCTAATTGAAAGGAATATTGATTCACCCCCCCTCTCATTATTTCCAACACAGAAGAGATACAGAGTTGATTTGTAGGTTTTATAGGATCAAGCATAGCTTCTACAAGAGAAACAAGGTTGCTATAGGAGAGACAGACTGTGTGTTACAGGATAAACTTCGATGTTACAAGAGATAATTTTCCTACTAAAGGATTGTCCCAAGAGGAAAAATGGGGCCCTATATTGAGCATTATTGGCCATAAAACCATAGAATTTTGGAGTATGTAATTAAGAGGTAAGTACTTGATCTCTCACCTCTTGCAAATAAAACTTCTATGAATTTTTGCAAAATTCCTCCACTAAACACCTTGTAGCAGAACCCTGAGAACAAAAAAATTTGAAGTGTGGAGTTTTCTTGTGAGGATGAGCATTATTATTGGAGAATTAACTTGTTTTGAAGTTGGCATACCATTTTTCACCTCAAACATTAATAGGAAGTACTCCTCCTCTTTCCATAAGTTGAAATCCTAAGTGATCAAAAATTGATTATTGGCATCAGAGTTCCCTTACATAAACCTTGAGGACACATGGAAAAATTTTGTTGACATTGATAAAGAATATTTTTTGGACTTGAAGAGACAGTTAGGGATGGCTCTATAGAAGAAGAAGAGGGTGGAAAAGAAAAGGAAAAGGATGAAACGGAAGAAAAACTGCCGGAAAAAAATAAAAATAATAATAATAATAATAATAATAATAATAAAATAAAAATAAAAATAAAAATCAGAACAAAGGATAAAAGGAGAATAAGAAGCAAACTGAAGAGATAACCTCCCTCCATTCTAAAAGAAATGAGCCCCAAGCCTCTCAAAAGAATCTAAGCCCCAAGGGAGACATGGCCAAACAACTAAAAGAAGAATATGTCGTGCTACAGGAAGGAAAAAAGTTGTTACATGAAGGCAAAAAGTTGCTACATGAAAATATAAATTTTCTACGGGAAAGTGTTGGACAAATACATGACAAATCAGGGAGGCCACCAAGGCCATAAATGAAGCACAATTAGGTCACTAAGTTGCTCAGAGGATGAGAAACACTTTCTGCAGGGGGGTATGATGGGCCTCCAAATTAGACATAAATTAAGGCCCATATGACCATCCTTCAACACATTAAACCTCTATTTTTTGCATTAGATGACATATTCTTATCTTTAATATGTTCATTAGTAAGGTTTAGAGATGGTTGCATATTTGTGCCTAATATTATTTATTTTTGTAGAATATTGTGAGAATATTGGGAAAATTATGATTATTTGGATGAGGAGATAATATAGGGAGTTTCTCCCCACTACATGAGGATCAATATTGGATATAAATGAAAAAAATATCATGAAATTATTGAAAAGTTATATATATTGAGTGATTGAGAAAATCTAGGAATGTGTTCCCTGACATTTAATGAAAATTCCTAGTGTTGGTAACCAGGTCCACTATTTGAGGGATTTTGGAGGGGAAAGATTCCTCCATTCAAGGAGAATGCTTCTCCATCAATTTTATAAGTACAAATTCGAATTTTCCTCTAGGGGAAGGTATTTATTAACCTTCTTGTGGAAAAAAATTTATTTTTTTGCAGCTCCACTTTCATTTCTAGCAGAGATGTACCTAGATTGATTCAAATAATGAAGTTTGGTGAATTTTTTAGTTTCTAAAGATTGGTATACTTCATAGGAATCTGAGTATCCTTGGGCTTGACCATCCCAGGAGCCTTGGATCCCTTTTGTACATTTTTTTTCTTTTTTTCACTTCTTATTCACATGCATCTCTTATTCTTGTGTTTCCTATTTCTGCATTTTGTATTGATACTTCTTTTGTTGTAGTATTGGTTTAAATGATTGAATTGAGTTGGTTTGTAGGATGTTACAGATTCAAAACCATGATGCATCCTTAGAACGACTTTGAAAATTCATCTTCATCATTGAGCTATTTGGATTGGTTTACTAGTTCACAAATCTAGAATTTATGGAAATCCCTTGTAGCAAAATAGTAGTAATCTTATACTATTTTTTAGAACACATTAATGAGATTCATTTGAGTTTATTCCACTTGTATTAGGTCATAAAAAAATTCAAGTTAATAAAAAAAACTAACCCGTTGAATTTTCACTTGATTAGGTTATGCATTTGATAGGTTAACTAGCTCACTAGTTCTTGAATTTCCAATTTTGAGAGTAGTAATTTTGCGCTATTTTTTAGCATCTGTTAACAGGGGTATTTTGGAGTTATTCCACTTGGAATGGAGTCCTAAGACATCCTTATTAATAGAAATTTTTTTCCCATCCCATTTTCATTTGATTTACTTGGGTATTCAACAAGGTGTCTCCTCGTGTAGAAAAACTAGACCTCCTATAGCACATGTAAACTTGACTTTATTTGCTCCAAAATCTTGGTTTTTGTCTCTTAGGCTTGAATAATGACCCCTAGGCTCTAAATCCATGATTGTGAAACAATAAACACCACTTAGGACTTGGATTTTTACAAATTAGAATACATTATTTCTTTGAATTTATGCTCTTTGGATTTCAATTACAAATTGTCGTTCTCGCATAGGATTAGTTCATTTTCAAGGAAAATTTTCACATTTTGCAATTAGACCGATGATTCACATTGTTGCAAGTACCAAAAGTTTTACATTTTACAAATAGACATGTACTTTTCATTCCTGCAAATAGCATAACCTTTACCTTATTTCAATTAGGAGTAGTGTTTACATTTGATCAAGTATGATTTCCATTTCCTGCAAATAGAGTAACATTTCCATTTATTCAATTATTTTAGCTTGTATTTCATGACATTCACTCTATTACATCAAATAAATGAAATAAGAACACTTTATATGTTGCACATATAGTGTCGATACCTCTTAAGTTTATACGAACCTTGAATTGATAACTTAAGCTGGTAGCCTTGGGACTTGCAACATCCTTGTTGCAATACTGAGGCACGTCACCAAGTTCAGGACTTCCATGTACCACCCGACCATAGACATGGTTGAACCAAATATTTATTTCAACCAGTCACCCCCATTCCATATTCCAAGCATGAATGTGGGATCTCATGGATAAACCAATCCAAAAGCAACCAAGGGAATCCAAAGGTTGAACCACCTCTTCCCTCACCATATTGTGACCTCACCTAAACTGTCACTGATATCACAAAACTAAATTGAGCTTGGAATTCCTATATATTTCATCACTATCCTTGAGTAATTTTTGTTCTATTTGTAGCTATGCTTTACCTAAATCCACACTAGATCATTACCAAGACGCCACCCTCATTATTTATTGTGTATCCTACCATAACTGGTCAAGGGATTCCTAGGCCTTTGGGAATGTTCCTGAGACCACCTCCACTCTAGATTTTGAAATCATCTGGTAATTCCAAAGCTAAAAACTGAGAAAAAACACATGATACCATATGTATCTGAAAAAAGGCAAGGCAAGGCTGAAAACCGTTGTCAAAACCCCACAAGACCATGCCATCGAAAGCAAGAGAACTAAATACCACATGCACATATCATGCATGTAAAAACCATCTAGGAAACCATACATGCAATCTATTACCTGTAAGTATTCCTGTTGAAGCTGCTTGATCCTGCATTTCCTTGCTTGGTCTTTCATTTCGTTTCCATTTCTTTCTTGATCTTCTTCTCCTCTTGGTGCTCTTCTCCTCTCTGAGACTAATTCTGAAAAATAAACTGAAAAAAGTTACCAACTGATCCTCAGAAGCATTTTTATCAATGAGACCTCTAATTTCTTCATTTTCCATTATTTTCCTTCAATTTCCTCATGACATGCAACCTGTGACCTTTCACCTTCATTTTCTCCTAATTTTCTTTATTTTCATAAATAAATGCCAATAAATGCCACTTTTTCTTTCCAAAGCCTTATCCATTTTCTTTAGCCATAATAAACCAAGTGAACACCCACATTAGGATATTTTTCTCAACATTCATCTTGGAATGTCCCTTAATCGTGGTATTATTTTTCCTTTATTAACTTTTATTACATGGATTTCTTAGATCGGGTCTGTTACAGAACACTCCCCCTTGGGGAACACCATCCTTAGTGTTAAACCACACCTATACCTCAGCAAAACTGTTGAAAATCAAACATACTTCCCATGGAGATTTATAACTTAGCTCTTTGCAGTATTTACAATGAATAACCTTCTCACAAGTAAAAACCATCATGACAATCATACCATGTACTGTAGCTTTATATCACAACTCATTACGGTATTTACAATAACAACCACATATACTTATGCACATTTTCTTCAACCAACACACAACCATATTTCGCATGGAACTTTATAAATCTAGCTTGATACAATATTTACAATAAAATACACATATATACATATGCACATTTTTCCATCTGAAAAATAAAAGGATATGATGCTTGTATTTGCAACAAGGGAATCTAGAGGCTCACACCTCCACCCTCAGGTAATATCAAGATTTACCTCCTCCCCAAGAAGTCCAGAATCCATTGCCAAATTCAAAGCTAAATCCAATGTCTAGCGCTACGATCCTGCGATACTTGTCCCTTTATTGAACAATTACCGACTCATTGTTCCAAGGCACACTCCCAATATGCATCTGATTCCATCTAGAAATGATAATGAACAAAAACAAATCCATCCCTGACCTTCCCTTCTCTGCTACAAAACCCTTGAGAAATCCAACCACCTTGTTTCATGCAGTCACTAACCTTCCAAGTTCCTTGGAATCCCCTATCCCAGGTGATCCATCCCTTGGAAATGATTCCGCACATCAGAAGGTCAAACAACCAAAACATATACCTACCTCAAAAGCATCATACCAGTCATAACATGTTCATGCAATAAACAGACACTATTGGGTACTAGTTTCCCGCAATGGCCCTTCTCCTGAATTTCTTTACCAACATATTGTTGCCTATTCCATTTCATTTTTCCACTGCTAATTCTTGTAGTTAATTTCAACAACCCCAACTAGGAATTACCCTGCTTTCATGTACCAAGCACATAATTTCCATTATATAAAAGGAATTGAAAGTAATTTAAATCATACCTCATTGGTGGCTTATCAATGAGACACACTTGCAATTCTGTTCACTTCATGTCACACTAATTTAAACTGTATCTTTGACCAAACCATCATGTATAAATATATATACATATCACATCCGGTTAGCTCAAATGAAACCATCATAATCGAAATCATAAATCACATGTAACCATCATAAATCAGAGTCATAAATCACATGAATTATTAAAAACTAAAGTAAAATTCTGATACTTATCTTTCCATGATTATTTTCTTTTTCCTTTGTTCTTTGTCCTTTCTGTACACACACTAAATCGATTTCCAAATCCAAGAAGCACCCAGTGCCTCTTCTTTATGTAACAAGGGAATTCAGAGACTAAAATTCCTCCTCCCTTAATATCAGTAACAAGGGTATCCCAAGATCAAACCACCTCCACCCTCAATAGCAACAACAAGGAAATCTAGATACTAAACCGCCTCAACCCTTAATAGAAACAACAAGGGCACCCATAGACTAAATCGCCTCAAGCCTCAATAGCAACCACAAGGGCCAGAAAATACCATACATGTCTATCCCATCACATTGTATAATACATACACATACACAGTGCACCACAACACATACACCTACACCCGGTGTACAACACAACACATACACCCACACCCAGTGTACATCATCGCACATACACCCACACCAAGTGTACAACATGACACATACACCTACACCGGTGTATAACACAATACACATATGTACACACTATACCATACCATGAATACACATGTCACGATACAAAAATTACACAATACCTATAACACCATACCAAATATACACAACATAACATGTACAACATGTACATAATACCACATATACAACAACACCACATGTACAACATGTACACAGTACCACCTGTACATAGTGCCACCTACACAATGTGTACACAACACCACATGTACACGAAACCACATGCACAACATGTGCACAACACCACATGTACACCGCACCTCTTGTACAACATGTACACATCACCATGTGTACACAAAACCAGTTGTACGACGTGTACATAGCACCACCTGTACACGGAACCATATGCACAACATGTACACAACACCACATTCACGCAATTCCACATGTACGCAACGCCACATGTACATAGCACCACATGCACACAACACCATATGTACAATCATGCACACTGAACCATATGTACACAACACCGCAAGTGCAACATGTACTATGCACCATATGTACATAGCACCGCATATACAACATGTACACTGCACCAAATGTACATAGCACCACATTCACAACAAGTACATAGCACCATCGGTACCTAGCACCGCATATGCAATCATGCACACAACATTATATATGCAACATGCACACAACATCTTATATGCAACATGCACACAACATCTTATATGCAACATGCACACAATATCATATATGCAACATCATATATACACAATACTGCATATGTTGCATGTACACAATTGTGGTACTACACATCCTAAGACCACACTATCCTTACCAAGCAACCTTGATTCTAGTGTCTTATCTGTGCTTGTCCCAACATGTCATGGATCATACTGCTTTCATTCTGCTGATGTATCCCTTAACAATACCTACCATAGCATAACGTATAAATAATATCAATTCATAACCACACACTACTAACCTCATTGATCTGTCAGGGCGACTCTTCCCACTTGATTCCTTATAAAACAAGAACCTCTTCATGTAATTCACCTGAATAAACAATCATTCCTCCACAAGAATGATCCTTGACAATCCTATCAGACAATGACATAAATACATATATATATGTGCATACATATAATCATTAGCATAAAAAAATAATGATATCTGATGACCCTGTTAGAAAATGACATACATATATACATGTATACACATACAGTCATCAACATAATCATGATCAAATCATAATTACCAAATATCATAAGGTCTAGGTTAATAGAACTCCCTCTATTCGTGCATTGCATGCACAACATTGAGAACAATATTTCCCAACATAGCCAAGGAATTTGATGCCTCAAATCCATTTACTTTACCTTTCTTTTACCATTCTCATGAATGTCTTGCCAGTGTCCATTTACCCCAATGGTCCCAACCAATCCAACTGGATGTCATATTATTTCCTTCAACTTCCCTCATACATGCACCGAGCTTCTTTTAGGTCTTACATTACCTTTCGAATACCACACAACTCTCCCCGAGCTCCATCAAATTCCCTCATTCCCAACCAATCCAAAGACCCTCAAAACATAAAAGATAAGAACTAAATGAAACCAAGAAGAAACCCATTAAAGCCAATAGCAATGCAACACCACAAAGAAAGTGGTATGGCCATGCACTAGACATAAACAAGTCCACAATCAATCACAATGAATCACAAAAGACCAAAAACACAATACTAGAAACAAACACCATGACTCAATCCCCATGGCTTCTTATTAATTCCAAAGGAAATATTAACCTCTGCCTTCTCCAAGATTTCATGGTAGTCTCTTTGCCATGCAATTTACTATATCATATTTTCATAAACACATAATTGTCAGTGTATAAATAATACAACAATATACCACTTATCTTACCTTTTTGTTCCAAGCACACTACCTTATAATTGAACCCACATTTCAGCCACACGTTCCAAATATCGAGACATTATATCTATTAAATTGAAATCAACATTTACCAAGTGTAACAACCATGTCATGATCAACAATCAACTCACATTCATCAGTCATAATACATAATGCTACAAATATCACCTACTTACACTCAAGTACATACCAGGTAGCTACACACATATGCGTTAGTATGTTGAAGGTTGCAAAAGAAATAGTGAAATTGGCATCCAGAAAGAACATCCTTGATCCTAGTGAAAATTAAGCACCTACACTAGGTGGGGCCCACACAGGCTATTTTTAGGTGGAATTCTATTTTTAGAATGCATGAGCAAAATATATTTATAGATGATTTATATTTATAGATGGTGAGAAAATTATATTTATAGATGGTTTTCTATTTATAGATCTATGTACAAGTTCTATTTATAAATCACATGTCTATTTGTAGATGCATGTCGACTATTATTATCCCTTAATAATAGTTGGACAATAAATATTAATCTATTCTCATGGAGAACTTGGAATCTGTTAAATGAAGTGGAAAACCCGTTAGCTGAAGGAAATTCGAGTTCAAAGGTTGGTTGGTGGGACATGCAAGTGGAATTAGTTGTAACTGAGTGATTCGAAGTTGTAACAAAGTTGGATGTGTAGTTATGTGAGTTGTAAAGTAGTTTAACTCAATTAAGTGAGTTAAACTCAGTTGTGCTAGTTGTAACTGAACATACACTAGTGAGAGATTAGTGAATTAATTATTTAATTAATTCAAAATGAGTGGTCTCACATGCAACTGAAGATTTACTATTTTTAACTACATGCATGTCAGATCCAGTGGAGACCCAGTTGAGAGGTAGGTGAAAGGGACAATTTGACTATCAGTTGTGACATTAGTGGGTTCAAACATGCAACCACACACACATTGGATGTTCCTATGAGTATTGCACAGTCAAGGCAGGCCAGTATCATTCATTCATAGGTTCTTGACAATCAGGGATTGCGCAGTGGAGGCAAGCTATCTGGAGGCAATAAATTGGCACATGTATTTGCCAATTTTTTGTATGGCAGTGTGAGACGATTGTATATTGTACTGAGAGCTCTTGGATTAGATTTTTGTATGATATTGTTTCATGATACATGTTATATACATAATATATGATAGTGGGGTTTTTAGATTTATGCTTTCCCAGTAAAAACATCTGTGTTATGTGTGATTGATCTTTCTTCTTGATATTGCAATTGGTGATCGTGTTCTAAATTATGCAAGAATTTTTGTAGAAGTGATTCTATATTTGAGAGTGGCATATAATTTTTATATAAGGAGAATCCAAGCAATACATAATTTCTATTAAAATTTCTACATTGTATCGGAGCATAGGAAATTGCAATTCTGAAGTAAGAGCTAAGTTTGTTGGTGGAAATAATTCAAATTTGCAGAAAGATTTTCTTGGCACTACAACTGATTCAAGATCGAAATGGCTTTCATTGGCTTGAGGTTAGAGTATGCACTCAAGGGTACCTCAAACTACATTTCTTGGAAGGATAGGATGGCTGCAGTACTCGAAGACAATGGCTTGAAGGAATTCATTGAAAAAGATGTTCCTAAGCCAGATGTTGCAAATGCTGAAAATCTTGATGCATGGCGAAAGATAGTGGAAAAGGTGAGGATGATCCTGTTGAAGGGAGTACGAGACAACATCGTCTCAAGCCTCCATGGGAAATCCACACCATATTCTATGTGGAAGGATTTGGCGGATATATTCCAAAGTAGCAGCGACCATAGGAAATTGGCACTCAAAGATAAACTCAGGAAGATCAAGATGGAAAAGAACGACACTATTCTGGTATACTTAAAAAAGTTTTTCCAATGTAGGGATGAGCTTGGGAGTGTAGGAATAAGTGTTTTTGATGATGATTTTGTGAGTTTGGATCTCCTAGGACTTCCTAAGAGTTGGCACAGTTATGAAAACTCTGTCAATGGATGGGAAACATTTCCGGATTGGGAACGACTGTGGTCGGATTTGGTGCAGGAGGAGTTCGGGCAGAACACTAGAGATGGCTCTTCATCAAATCATGATGATGAAGAGGATTGTTCTTTGATTTCCAAGGAAAAGAAGGGGAAGGGGAATAAATTCCATTCTAAACTTGAGGCTGGTGAAGATGGTAAGGAGCACAACATGTCCGAAGTGAAGTGTTTTCATTGTCACAAGCATGGTTATATTGCCACTAATTGTCCACAAAAGAAGAAGAAAAAGATTATTGTTGGAGTTGCAGCCGGTGAGGCTCTTACCTCACAATTTGAGCTTGACTTCTCATTTATCACATGCATGGTGTCAAGTGCATTGGGATCGAGATGGTACTTGGATAGTGGTGCTTCCTTTCACATGACAGGAGATAAGAAAATTTTCACTGACTTGGAGGAGAAAGATCTCCAGATGCATATTATGTTGGGTGATGACGGATGGTACAGTGCAACCGAGATTAGTACCATTACCTTTCATAGGGCATTAGGTAAACTCTTTCATTTAAAAAATGTAATGCATGTACCAGGTTTGAAGAAAAAATTAGTCTTAGTTGCAATGTTAGAGGATAGAGGCTATGATACTGTCTTTAGTGAAGGGAAAGTTTTCCTACGACACAAAGCAAGAGGGCAAGCCAAGAAGGGTGGGATTCTAGTTAATAATCTCTATAGACTTGATGTAGATGGGATTTCTATAGAGCTTCCTACTGTTGGGAAGTGTGAGAAAGCCATGAAATTGACCCTTGAGAGGGAGCTGGATTTGCATGTAGGTAAGAGTGAACCTCGAGATGTGGAACAACCACAAGATGAGGATCATGGAGTGGGAGAAACCACTCATGCAGAGAAATTTCGAGCCAGATCGGTAGAGGGAGTGCATGCAGCTATACCACCAGGTGAGAGGTGGGGCGACATGCATGAGTAATCCCAAGAAGAAATTTATGGGTAGTATTCACTGAGATGGTGTGGATCTCATGAATCGAACCTGGCTACGAGGAGCCCACAGAGAAGCAGTAGTAGGATCAGTTGGATTGATGCAGTCAGATGTCATGAGGAAATGAAATCAAAGTGACAGTGTCGGATAATGGAGTGCAAATCAGAGTTGATAGCAAGTGCAAAGTGCATGGATGCAAAGGTCAACAACGCAGTGGATCCATAAGACATGTACAGTTGGTACCAGCATAAGTTAGAATAGTTTGATGATAGATACATTATACTAATTTAGTTGTTTAAAGGCTACTCAATTTCGGAAGTGTTGCATGAAAGAGTTTCATGTGCGAGAAACACTAGAGAAGTGTTGCATACAGGAGTTGCAGGGCGCGTGCATGGAGTTGCATGATGCATGCAAAGGTTGCAGGGTGCATGCATGGACTTGCATGTCGCATGCAAATACATTCCTTTCTTGTTGAGAGGGAGTGTTGTAGGTTACTACAAGAAAAATTAAAATTGGCATCTGGAAACAACATCCTTGATCCTAGTGAAAATTAAGCATCTACACTAGGTGGGGCCCACATAGGCTATTTTTAGGTGGAAGTCTATTTTTAGAATACATGAGAAAAATTCTATTTATAGATGATGTCTATGTATATATGGCGAGAAAATTATATTTATAGATGAAATTATATTTATAGATGTATGTGCGAGTTCTATTTATAGATCGCATGTCTATTTATAGATGCATGTTGACTATTATTATCCCTTAATAATAGTTGGACAATAAATATTAATCTATTCTCATGGAGCACTTGGAATCAGTTAACTGAAGTGGCAAACCAGCTAGCTAGAGGAAATTCGAGTTCAAATGTTGGTTGGTGGGACATGCAAGTGGACTTAGTTGTAACTGAGTGATTCAAAGTTGTAACAAAGTTGGATGTGTAGTTATGTGAGTTGTAAAGTAGTTTAACTCAGTTAAGTGAGTTAAACACAATTGTGCTAGTTGTAACTGAACATAAACTATTGAGAGACTAGTGAATTAATTATTTAATTAATTCACAATCAGTGGTCTCACATGCAACTGAAGATTTACTATTGTTAACTACATGCATGTCATATCCAGTGGAGATCCAGTTGAGAGGTAGGTGAAAGGGACAGTTTGACTATCAGTTGTGACAATAGTGGGTGCACACGTGCAACCACACACACATTGGATGTGCCTATGATTATTGCATAGTCAAGGTAGGCTAGTATCTTTCATTCAGAGGTTCTTGACCATAAGGGATTGCGTAGTGGAGGCAGGCTATCTGGAGGTAGTAAATTGGTGCATGTATTTGCCAATTTTTTGTATGGAAGTGTGAGACGATTTCATATTTTACTGAGAGCTCTTGGATTAGAGTTTTTTATGATATTGTTTCATGATCCATCATATATACATAATATATTATAGTGGGGTTTTTAGCTTTATGCTTTCCCGGTAAAAACATCTGTGTTATGTGTGATTGATCTTTCTTATTGATATTGCAATTGGCGATCGTGTTTTAAATTCCACAAGAATTTTTGTAAAAGTGATTTTGTATTTAACAGTGGCATATAATTGTTAGATCAGGAGAATCCAGGCAATACATAATTTGTATTAAAATTTATACATAGTACAATCATCTTAAAACAATATCATTTCTTCATGCAATCTTACATAAACATACTCATATCATGCAATTAATCAAGCATTCAAACAGACTATAAATGTACCATGTTAGATAAATCAATTAGATGACATAATCAAACACTCAAACACCAAATAGATGACATAATCAAATAATAAAGTACCAATTATACATCATAAGAAAACTTATACCTTAATGTATCTTAGGGGAGGTTATCTTGTTTGCACCATCAATCTAGATTAGCATGATATAAATTCACAACATATCAACCCAAACATAATTAAGGTCATGATATCCATAACAATAACTAGCTAACATGTTCACATCATCAACTCATAAAATATTTCCATTCATGAATAACCATCACATATGCATAATCATTCTAGATTATTATGACACAATATAACAAGAATATCATAAATGAAATAACCCTAATCATCAAGTTAACTAACATATAACAACAACAAGTTATTGGCCTTCATGACTAACTAACACAAATACATTTGATCACACTGATTAACTAACATCTATCATACATGTAAGCACAATAACACTAAAATGGCAAGCATGTACATAACCCTAATGCCCATAACAATCATTAACCAACATACCTGCATGATAAAGATACAATATCGGTATGACGATATTATCTTACCCCAAATTCTAGTGCCGCAACCTTGCTCTGATGATCTACTCTTACCCCAAAGTCTAGTGTTGCAACCTCACTCTGATGATCTTCATCTCTTTCTCTATCCCAGAAAACACATGAGCATCATAACATTCCAATAAAATCACAATGGCATAGCCTTCATACCATAACCTCATGCATGAAAACCTTAACCATGAGAATGCATGCTTAAAAACATGCATTCAACCCATCCGGTCCAAGTGTTTGAACCATGCTTTGATACCACATGTAATGATACCTACCCTCACTATGTTTCACTAGATGAGGTGAAGATGTACCTATACTCCTCCATGACCTTGTCCATATGTTGTTGTCATGTGGAGGAGCCTTATCTGGAGGTTGTGGACACATTCTTCTTCTTGTCCTGAGGGTGGACCATTAGGAAAAAAAAATCCTAGTTTTGGAAATGAGCTTACTACATTTTTTGATGTGATCAAAGAGATGGCAATAGGTAGGGCTACCTTCGGTATCCTATAAAACTTATTTCCCAAAGTAACAATAACAATGCGAGGCCTAAAATCATACACAACATGTCTCTTCCACAAGTATGGTTGACCTAATAATACATCACAAACATCAATAGGAGAAATATCACATAATGCCTCATCCGTGAAGGGATTGATGTTGTAGGGAAGGCAACACTAATGGTTGACATAGAGATCCCATCCTTGGTGAAGCCACCCAAGGGTGTACGGATGTGGGTGTGTTGTGGTCGAGAGGCCCAACCACTTCATGACCTCTGCTGAAATGAGGTTATTTTTTCTCCCACAATCGATAATGAATTGCAATGGGGAACCCTTCACCCACAGATAGGAATGGAAGAGGCACTCCCCCTCCTTTGGATCTTCGGTTCCTCCTTCTAGATTTTGGTGGCAGCAACAATGGCATTGGGCTCCACATCGATAATCTGCTTCCCTTTTTCATTCCCCTTTTTGGGTTATGACTCAGATTTGGAACATGCATCTGATTTGGAAGCCTTCATCTCGACCATCAGTGACTGCCTGGCCCGACAGTCACTTGTGTTGTGAGTGGAGCCCTTATGGAACTCACACCACTTTCATGTTTCCTTATTTGGCTTCATAGTGTTTTTATTCACTTGTGGCTTTGGTGGGTTTTCCTGGGCTGCCACGCCTTGGATTTGTCCTTTGTTTCGCGGTTTGAGGGTGCCTTTCCCTTGCTTTTGATTAGCAGATCCAAAGTATTGTTTCTTCTATTTGAATTTATGCTCAATCTTGGCAGCATACCATTGTGATGAACCAAGCCAGGAGATGTCGAGGAACTCCATTTCCTCTTGAATGTATCTATGCAGAAAAATTCAGTACTTCAACACCAAATGTTTCTCTGAATATTTGATACCAAAATTTTTGCACAATGTATGGAACATATTCATCAGCTCATGCACATGTTGATCCCTTTGTTGCCGCAACGTAGTCTATTGCATGTACTTGTACTCATATATCCCCATGGGATAATATTGTTCCTTGATAGTGTATCAGAAAGAATTCTAAGTGGTTGGGGCCAAGAACAGGGAGGGTTCCCTCTCATCCTTTTTATCACACTAGATTTCCCACCAATCCTTGACATGGGGGGTGGCTTTGAGGAGTGAAAAAGTAATCTTTTCCCAATTGGAAATGTCATGAACCAAGAAATATCCTTCTAATAGATTCAGCCATCTATATGTGATGTCTACATCAATTTGGCCCTCAAATATGGGCATGTCAAAGTTTACTTGTACCTTAAAAGGAGTGGCGCCTCTAGAGTGGTTGCTGGATGAAGATGCACCGTCAATGGGTAGCTGTTGAAGGATCTTGGAATAGTTATCATCATTGCATTCCTTTGTTTCTAGAAGGCCTCCTCAAGCAATATTTTGATAGGATATCCGGATCCCTTGTATTTATTTTCTTCCACCATGGGATGCCGTTGGGGTTTGCGAGGCTAATCTTGCAAAGGTTCAACCAGATCGAGCCCTAACTCCTTATACCCTAACCTTATTGGGGACATGCAAATAAATATCGAGAAAGAGAAGACCACTCTAATACCACTGAACTAGACTTATGTATGAACGCAATAAAATATAGAAATAAACATAAACATAGAGATGTAGTAGGAATAACACGTCATTTCATTAATATCAAATACTAAAAAATGCTTAAAGACAGAATGGAAAATAAACTAGATCGGGAAATTGTATCTTATCTCTGAGAAGTGATGTGGCAACTACTTACAATGAGGCTAAAGGGAATTTTATTATTGGAAAACATGGGAAAACCATAAACAACCAAAACCCTAACCCTAGGATATGGAACACCAAGAGTTTGTGGGCCCCGTTGGGGTTAGTTGGGCAACCAAATTCTTGGGGTCATAACTTGGTCATATTATCTTATTTTTTCATGTACAATATATCATTAGAAATATCTCTCCAAGTACTATAGGACTTTCCACATGCCCTTGCCAATGGCTATGGGCCTGCAACGAACCTAAAAAATCATTGTTTAGGGGGTCAAAACTACTCCAGAAGTTTAGGACCCGAAAAACTACGAAAAATAGTAATTGTTTGTATATACAAGGAAACTGATGAAACTGAATGGGGTTCTAGGTGGAATAGGTGGTTGGCCACCAATATCCACATGGACCACCGCTGCAAGCTCATAGCCATAGGAAGGGGCATGCTACAAATCCTGTAGTACTCAGAGATATATTTCCAATGAGGTACCATACGCACCAAAAGGAGATAATATAACCAAGTTACGACCCCAGGAAGTTGGCTTCACAACTAACCCCAATGGGGCCCATAAACTCTTGGTGTTACATCTCCTGGGGATAGGATTTTGGTTGCTTATGGTTTTCCCTTGCTGTTCAATAATAAAAAGGCCCTTGAGCCTCATTGTAACATAGTTTGGAGGCATGTAGCTGCCACATCTCTTTTGAGAGATAAGCTACCATCACCCGAGCTAGTTTATTTCCATTATGTATGTAAGAATTTTTCAGTTCTTTGATATTAATGAAATGAAGTATTATTTCTACTGCATCTTTGTATTTGTGGTTATATATGTATTTTATTGCATTTCTTTTTAAATTTAGATCAACTTGGGTATGAGGTAAGAAACAATAATGGATATTTATGTTTTAATTAATTGATCTAGGGGATTCAAAATATGCTAAAAAATAAAAGTACTTCAATTCCCCCAAAAGTAGTGCCCAACTTGTAGATCTCGTCGTTCTAATTCCAATGATTCTTGAATCACCTCAATCCAACATCGTATGAGTAAGTTATAACATTTTGAAGTTTTTGGCAACCAGTAAAAAAGTCAACTTTCAGGGTTGATTGAGTAGTGTACGGAAGCCACGTGGTAATACTTACATTGACTTGGTGCTAACATCAATAGGATGACTGTTTAATATGAAGCTAATCATGATAGGACATGTGGTTTGGTTGTACAGAGGTAGTTGACATGATTTGAGTGGTTGGTGGTGATTTGTTTTAGGCCAATCACAGAGTGACACGTGGCCCAATCACAGGGTCCCACGTGGAACTCCGAATGAGGCCAAAATTTGGTTAAGGAATATATGAGCCTCCATAGGGTTCTACCCCGAAATGTATCTCCAACCAACAGATTCCTTACCACTACGCTATGATTGCCACTTAACAAACATAGTGGTAGCTATTTTATTTAAACTACAACGTTGGATCAGATTACAGGGTGGGGGGTGGTCCGGCGAGCACGCCTGAACAAACCAACCCAAAGTCACATATGTTACAATGTGTCAGTGGGTGTATGAAGAAGGGTTGGGGCATGTGGCCCTAACCCCTATTTTCATTATTTAAATGGGACTGTTGGTAGAGAACTCAGGAGGGGTGGGCACGTGGCACCCAACCTGTGTCCAACCTGCAGTTATATTAATTGCACATAACCAGGACTGAGCCGGCAGGACATGTGGCCTCTGGTCTACGCTCCACCACTCCATGATCACATGACTGCCATACGAACGACCCGAGGGCGAAGAAATAGGGGGGCGGTGTCTGCCTAACAATTCGAAAAAATTGCACTCGACACGACGGGTTTGGTGGGTCGAACGCACCACTTAGATTTGTGAAAATTTCTTGTTGCAAGCTCGCCAAAGAGGAATTTCGTTGCTAGTTTTGACAGAGGGAGAAATTCACAAAACAATTAGCAAAGAAATGAAGGAGGCATAATGATCCGGGCTTATGCATGAACATAATAAAATATAGAAATAAACATAAAAACAAAGATTCAACAGGAATACCACTTCATTTCATCAATATCAAATATTGAAAAATGCTTACAGACAGAATGGAAAATAAACTAGCTCGGGCGATGGTAGCTTATCTCTGAGAAGAGATGTGGAAACTACATGCCTTTGAACTGTGTTACAATGAGGCTTAAGGGCCTTTTTATTATTGAACAATAATCGAAAACCCTAAACAACCAAAACCATAACTTGAGGAGATGTAACACCAAGAGTTTATGGGCCCTGTTGGGATTAGTTGGTAGCTAACTTCCCGGGGTCATAACTTGGTCATATTATATTTGTTTGGTGCATATGATATCTTGTTGGAAATATCTCTCTGAGCACTATAGATGCTGGCTTGATTTCAGTGAAGGCACTGAAATAATCATGCCCAAAAAATGTTGTTTGGGTCTTCAAAACGACTTCGGAAGTTTAGGACCCGACCAACTGCTAAATATAGTAAATAAGAAAATTGATTAAACTGACTAGGTGGAATAGGTGGGTGGCCACCAATATCCACCTGGATCATTCCTCCCCCCTTAGGAAGCAATGGTCCCCATTGCATTGAGTGTCTCTATGAGATGGGGGAACTTCTGATGAACTTGGCCTCTGGTGAGCCACTTTCCTTGGTGCAGGAGTTGGCCATATTTGACAACACGATACAATTGGATCTTCTGCTGGCGAGTTATTTTAAGACGTGAATCCATGATCCGATCAGTTTCAGCCTGTTCCATGCATTCTAGATTTAACTCTACTGGGGTGATTTTTTTTGCAATGTCGGATGTGTCCAGTAATGGCGGAAAGTATGGCCAAAGGCGATCCATGTTGAACACCAGATGCAGACCAAGGAATGGGGGAATGCTAAGCTCAAAAGCAATGTCTCCGAAAACCTTGGTGATGGTGTATGGATCATATTGGAGTGGGTGTAGCTTGTAGTGGGGTCCATAGAGGTGTTCCTTCTATAAATGTAACCAAACTTTGTTACCCACCTAGAACTTGTGTGGCACCCGATGTTGATGATTTCATTGCTTCTGCTTGGCATTGGATTTCTCTGAGATGTCGTGGACCTGCTAGCGGGTGTGCTGGATGCGTTCAATAAATCTGTTTGCTTTATCAACCTTAGACAATGTGTGGATTCTACCTATGTGGTTGCATGAGGTATGGCAACATTAGGCAAGGGCACACGTGGGGTCAGATCAATGGAGTGCTTGACCTGACAGTGTGGAGGAACCTATGTGGGTGGGGAGAAAATTTACTTGTATTCCTCCTTGTCTTTTTCCATCTGCTGATGTCGTGCAGGGGAGCCCTATTTGGAGGCTATGACCACAATATTATTCTTGCCTTATGGGCGAATCGTAATGGAAAAAATTTCCTGGTTTGGGAAATAATCTTACTGCATTGCTTTGCAGTACTCAAAGATATGGTGAAAGGAAGTACTACCTCCGATATCCTGTACAACTTATTTCCCAAAGAAATAATAACAAAATGAGGCCTAGAATCATACGAAACATGTCACTTCCACAAGTATGGTTGGCCTAATAATACATCAGACACATTAAGAGGTGAAACATCATACAATACCTCATCTGTGAAGGGCTTGATGTTATATGAAAGGCGACACTGCTGGCGAACACAGAGATCTCTTCCTTGGTGAAGACACCTAATGGTATATGACTGTGGGTGTGTTGTGGTCAGTAGGCCGAGCCACTTCACAATCTCTGTTGAAATGAGGTTCTTTTGGCTTCCACTATTGACAAATAATTGTAGTGGAGAACCCTTATCCCACATTTGGGAATGGAAGAGGCGCTCCCCCTCCTATGGATCTTAGTGGTGGAAACAGTGGCACTCGGTTCCACATCAATGATTTTCTTCCTTTTTTCATTCCCCTTGTCTGGTTCTGACTAAGAATTAGAACATGCATTTGATTCATATACCTTCAATTCGACCACCAACCACTGTTTGGTCTGACACTCGCTTGTGTTGTGAGTGGAGCTATTATGAAATTCACACCACTTCCCCATGTCCTTCTTTGGCTTTATGGTGTTGTTCTAAGTCACCTCGCTTTGGATTTTCCCCTTGTTCCGCGGTTCAGGGGCACCTTTTCCGGGCTTTGGATTCGTGGATCCAAGTCTCGCTTCTTCTTCTTAAATTTTTGCTCGATCTTGGCGGCATATCGATATGCCTTTCCAAGCGAGGTAATGTTGAGAAACTCCATTTCTTTCTGAATTTATCTGTGCAAATAGCTGCGGTACTTAAGCACCAAATGTTTCTCTAAATATTTAATACCCAACTTTGTGCGCAGGGTATGGAACAAATTTGTCAGCTCGTGCACATCTTGATCCCTTTGCTACCGCAACATGGTCTATTTGATGTACTTGTCATCATAGATCCCCACAGGGTAATATTGTTCCTTGATTCCATCTCGGAATGAATTTCAAGTGGGTGCAGCCGAGAACAGAGAGAGTTCCCTATTGTCCTTTTTTTCACGGTAGGTTTCCCACTAGTCTTTGACATGGGAGGCAACTTTGATGAGTGAAAAAGTAATATTTTCTAGGTTAGAGAAATGATGGACCGAGAAATACCCTTCTAGAAAATTCAACCATCTATCTATGACATCTATATCTATTTGGCCTTTAAATACAGGAATTTTGAAGTTTCCTTATACCTTTTAAGAAGTGGAGCCTCCAGAGTGGCTACTGGATGAAGATGTGCCACCGGTGGGTATCCGTGGAAGGATCTAGGAAAATTTATCCATCATCGCATTCCTTGTTTCTCGAGGGCCTCCTCGGGAAATATTTTGATAGGATCTCTTGCTCCCTCGTCTTTCTTTTCTTCTGCCATGGGAGGTTGTCGAGGTTTGTGAGGCTAGTCTTGCAAAGGTTCAACTCGATCGAGCAATAACTCCTTATACTCGAACCTCATGGGGGACATGCAAAGAAAAATAAAGAAAGAGAAGACTGCTATGATACCACTGATTTAGACTTATGCAGGAACGAAATAAAATAAAAAAATAAACATAAACACAAAGATGCAACAGGAATAACACTTCATTTCATCAATATAAAATACTGAAAAATGCTTACAGACAGAATGGAAAATAAACTAGCCCAGGAAATGGTAGCTTATCTATGAGATGATATGTGGTGGCTACATGCCTTTGAACTGTGTTATAATGAGGCTCAAGGGCCTTTTTATTATTGAACAATAAGAGAAAACCATAAACAACCAAAACCCTAACTCGAGGAGATGTAACACCAAGAGTTTATGGGCCCCGTTGGGGTTAGTTGGGTAGGCAACTTCTCGGGGTCGTAACTTGGTCATATTATCTCCATTTGGTGTAGATAATATCTCATTGGAAATATCTCTTTGAGGACTCCAACTGCTGATACGATTTCAGTGAAATCACCAGAAAAGCACATAATCATCTCGTTTTTCAATGTCAAAGTGTTGTATGAATTGGTCTACTAACAGGTGAAGGTTGTAAAATAAATATTATGGGAGATGACAAAGCCAATGAAGGGAATATCCTATTAGGTATCAAGGGAAGATCTTCACAGTGATATTATTTTATACCATTGGTATACCACCGAAGGTTTAGAAGATCTCTTTCCTATCCATTAGACGATGGATGCTCTTTCTCTCTTTCTTTTTTTTATTTTCACTCCCTTTGGCATACATTATCCTGATCTAATTTTTTATTCACAATAAGGTTATAGGATAGGAAAAAGAAAGATTTTCATCGAATATAATTTTTTTTTGAAAAAATATGCTAGACATGCTCAATTAGGTGAATTTTTTAAATTAGATCAAGGTACTCTAAAATCCGATAGTGTTTTTTGTAGTAGTCCAATCAACTGCATACTTCTAGAACTATAGTCCGATCCTTGCGGTTAAGGTAACGACTTGGGGCATGGCCAACTCCCATAGTGTAATGGGCGATGTGTACAAGGCCCATGAATAGATTCACTGTTGTATGAATATAACACTTGGGTTAAGAGTCGAGTTCGTAATTTTTCTTACATCTCCACCGCTTCAATGAAATTGGAGGAGGAATCATGCCCAAAAAACATTTTTTGGGGCCTCAAAATGGCTCTAGAAGTTCAGGACCCAGAACATTGCTAAAAATAGTAAATAAGAAAACTGATGAAACTGACTAGGTGGAATAGGCGAGTGGCCACCATTATCCACCTAGATCACCTAACTTGGCCATTTTCACCCTTTTTCAGCCCAAGAAGAGCCCACATAGGGGTTTTTGGGTGTTCTGAACACAATGACGGTGTTATTTTTGCAATTTGAACATTTTATGTTGACGTAATTACACATTTGATAATATAATTTAAAGGACCAACATTGGAAGCTGGACCTAGGTAGCCCAGGAGGGGTGAACTCTGTCATCAAATTTTTGTTTTGTGATGTTGCATGTTATATATTTTTCATTGTTAAAATATGGAAAACTTAACTTAGTTTGTGTGCTTTTGCAATATCGATCCATTTCCCATGAGCCCTTCAATTTTTATTTCAGATCATCAATATTGATAGATCATGGATTTCTTTTAATGAGGGTAGGATTTAGATATAATTATGACAATTAGAAATATAATATTATTGTAGAAATTATACAAAAATTATGTATATCAATGGATTCAATCTGATCATGCAATGTTCTAAAGAAAGATTCTGAATCCTTCTAACAATTCATTTGTGGAAATTAAACACGATCGCACAATCACGCCAAGTAAAAGAAAGAAGCAAATCAATACACAACACAGATAATATTCTCGGGGAAAGATTGATGCTCAAAACCCCTCTATCTCTATTGTATAATGAACCAAGGAATCATGAAACAATACAATGCACTCTTCTTACAAGAGTCTGTTGCACTCTACCAACTGTCTCACACTGATCTAGACAAAATTGGACCAACACTTAGCCAATTTCCTGCCTCTACTCAGCCTGCCTTGCTCACACAATACCTAGGAAATTAATCCCTATTAAATAGGATAATTATCATTCCTTCACTGCGCTATACATCATGGGAAATCCTATGGTTATATAACTGCATCTGGGAAGTTTGCTAAAAATACAACTGATAGATAACATCCCTTTAACCTTTGTCTCAAATGGGTCTTCATCAGAACCGACATGCATGCAGCTATTAGTAGTAAATCATCAATCACTTGACAGATCAGTGCATGTGAATTAAATCTGATTTAATTCACTTGATCTTTCATTAGTACAATAATCAGCTACAACTAGTTAGATTGATTTTAACTCACTTAATTGAGTTAACTAATTTCTCATGCATTAAACTAATATACTAACTGCAACTTGGACTCTAAAAAAACATAATCACTCTACATTCCTCACCAACCACCCTCAACTCGAATTCCATGAGCTAACTGATTCTATCACACTCAGTTAACTATTACAAGTGATTATGAGATAAGATTACAATTTATTGTCCAATTTAATTAAGCGAAAATTAAATTAGACACACATTTCTAATTTATTTAATATCCTGGCTTCCACACTAATGTATCGCTAGGACCCAATTCATTGTGTGACCTGTGATCTCGCACTAGTATGTGTGTTGCATTTTCATGTTGTTTCTAGATGCCAATTTCATTGTTTCTGCTGCAAAGTTCAACACTCCCTCTCAACAAGAAAGGAATCAATCTACCCTGATCTGGTACCTTTGGAATGTTCTTCATGCAACACTTCCTAGCGTTGTTCGCACATGAAACTCTCCTGAAATCGAATAGCCTCCAAACAACTGAATCAGTGTAATGCATATGTAATCAAAGTCTTCTGACTACTTCTAGCTACTGCACATGTCTACTGAACTCCCTGCGTTGCTGACATCTGCATCCATGCACTCTGCACTACTGCCAACTCTGATCTACGCTTCAGTATCCGACACCTGTCACTCTGATTTTTTTCCTCTTGACATATAGCTAAATCAATCTAACTGATCCTTCCCGCTATTGTTGTAATTTGGGCTCCTCGTAGCAAGGTTCGATCCATGAGACACACCATCTCAATGGACCATCCCCAATTTCTTCTTGGGATTAATTCTACACATCACCCCACCTCTCACCTGGAGATATAGCTGCATGTATTCCCTCTCCCCATATGGCTCGAAATTTCCCCCTCCTAGAGGTCTCTGCTTGTGTGGACTCTTCCACTTGGTCTCCTCTTTGCTTCTCCAATTGTGGATGCTCCACAACCTTTTGAGTCTACTTCTAAGGCTGCATGTTGAGAGATAATTTCCCCCTCTCAACCACCAAGTCATTAACCACTACTTTGATCCTAAAAGCTTTGCTGCATCCTCAACCTCAAGAGCATACATGTTCTTGACTCTTGAATCGATCTTCTTCACCTGTCCCGCAACTATGTGTTTAAGGAACACCTTTCCTTTTCTAAACATCACCTCATAACCACGGTATTCCAATACCTCTATAGAGACAAGATTCTTCCTTAGGCCTGGAACATACAAAACATCTTCTAGTCTGAGAGGGGAGCCAGACTCCCTTTGAAAGGTAACAGTACCTATCTCGGTCGCGCCATACCTCCCGTCATCTCTAAAGTCTATGTTTTGCTAGAGGTCCTTCTCCTCCAAGTCACTGAAGAGATCTCTATTCCCCGTCATATGGAACGAGGCACCGTTGTCTATATACCACATGCATCCTATTTCAGTGCTGGCCATGCATGTAATGAGAGTAAAATCAAGCTGGAACTGTGAAGCCAATGCTTCACCCGCTACAACCACAGGCTCCTTCTTGCTTGCCTTCTTCTGTGGAAAATTCGAAGCATAATGCCCATGATCGTGACAGTGAAAACATCTGATCTTGGAAAAGTCTCTCTTGCCCTCTTTTCCTTGGGACTTATTTCCCTTGGCTTTCTTTGATTTTCTTACTTGTACACATTGTAATTGTCTCGTCGTCGCAAAATTTTCTAAAAAAAGAGTTGATTTTAAATCGACGATATCTCCCTCATCTGAGCTCCGATTCGACCACTTGTTTTTTTCAATTTGGGTATTTTTCTGCAAGGAATCCAAATATGTTGTTTGTTTTTGAAATTTTTTCATCCAAATATTCAAATATTCTTTGCAAACTCACCGCCCAAACAATTCCTACTCTGATACCATGTATAAATTACATAAACAGTATGTATATCAATGGATTCAATCCCATCATGCAATTTTCTAAAGTAAGATATTGAATCCTTCTAACAATTCATTTGTAGAAATTAAACAAAATCACACAATCATGCCAACTAAAAGAAATAAGCAAATCAATACACAACATAGATAATTTTCCCGGGGAAAGATTTCTGCTCAAAACCCCTCTATCTCTATTGTATAATGAACCAAGGAATCATGAAACAATACAATGCAATCTTATCACAATAGTCTGCTAAACTCTATCAACTATATCACACTGATCTAAACAAAATTGGACCAACACTTAGCCAATTTCCTGCCTTGCTCACGCAATCCCTAGGCAATTAATCCCTATTAAATAGGATAATTAGCCTTCCTTGACTGTGTTATATATCATGGGAAGTCCTATGGTTATATAACTGCATCTGGGCAGTTTTCTAAAAGTACAACTGATATATAACATCCCTTTAACCTCTGTCTCAACTGGGTCTTCATCAGAACTAACATGCATGCAACTATTAATAGTAAATCATCAGTCACTTGAAATATCATTGAATGTGAATTGAATCTTATTTAATTCACTTGACCTTTCACTAGCACAACAATTAGTTACAACTAGTTAGACAAACTTTGACTCACTTAATTGAGTTATTTGATTTCTTATGCATTAAACTAATACATTAAATACAACTTGGACTCTAAAACAAATAGAATCACTCTACATGCCTCACCAACCACCCTCAACTCAAATTTCATGAGATAACTGAGTATCACACTCAGTTAACTATTAAAAGTGATTATGAAATGAGATTACAATTTATTGTCCAATTTAGTTAAGGGAAAATTAAATTAGACACACATTTCCAATTTGTTTAATAAATTGGCTTGCACACTAATGTATCGCTAGGACCCATCACTGTATGACTTGTAATCCCACACTAGTGTGTGTGTTGCATTTTCATGTTGTTTCTGGATACCAATTTCACTATTTCTTGTTGCAAATTTCAACAATTATTCCTTGCTCAATATAATATTCATAAACTTCATGCTCAACTCTACTACCTTCTTATATGACATGTAAAAATATAAGCCGAAGAAAAGAGAGAATAAAAATAGTAATTACAAAGCATATAACAAACACATTTTGCAATATGACTAATTTGTTCCTACTACAAACCATCTAGTGTGGCCTGGAGCCTCTTTTATAGACAAAAATGAAAAATAAAAATTTGATTATTAATTATTGGCTGAAAAAAAACAAATAGACTAACACAAATGTAATCAATGTTCTCAAAATCATCTAACATTCATTAATTATAATAAATTTCATTTTTATGGCTTTCGTTTCCACCAAGAGAGGCAATTGTTAGTTATGTTATGCATTTATTTATAAACAAGTTATTAAATACATCTATACGTGGAAGCCATAATAATTATAATTTAGTTATGATGTGACAGCCAATGGTTGTTAAGGTGTATTGGAAGATGGGAGGTATGTTGGTCATTGTTAAAGAGTTAATGCGTTTTTGTTGTTATTGAAGTGTTAACGAGGTTTGTTAAATAACATAAATTTCCTTAGTGTATTTGAAGATGAACACTACATTTGGGTGTTTGTTAGGGTAAAAGCAAGCTGGAAATATAAAGTGTCATAATGTATTAGAAGATAAGCATTGTATTAGGATCAATGAGTTTAGTGATAACATGGAAGATGTTTTTTCCTTCAATACCTTTACAGAAATATTTGTATATTATTCTTATTATTTGTTTTTGAATTGATGGAAAAGGTTTCAGCCAATTATTGGGAGATGTAATTAATCTTAAACAATGTGTTTAGTAAGAAAGTTGTACCTTTTTTCTAAACAAAAATCATATATAAATTAATCAGAATGACTAGATCATTGAAAAATCTTCATAATATGGAAAGGAAAGATAATAATTAAAACATTTGTTTAAGATATTTCATAGAATATAACATAGAATATTGATATACAACAAAGTATGCATGAGCTCATCATCATGTCCTTGGACTAGTATCGATGAGCTCCACAATGTAGACATGAATACCAAAAACAAAGTCTTGTTTCAGATATGGTATATAGAGTGCAACAATAGAAAATTGAGAGGTTAAATGCAAGAGTTGTAAAGGATAAAGAGGGTTATATATATATATATATATATATATATATATATATATATATATATATATATATATATATATATATATGTATATAGAATTGCATGGAGCAGTAAACTAAGGTATTGACTGTAGTTTACAAGGATGACTTGGATATTGAAAATATCTTTTTGGTGAATTGATAATCATATTTTAATAAGTTTTAACGTTATGGTTTATATGGAAATAAAAAATGTGGTGATGAAATGAGAGAGGACTAATGCTTTCCATACTAGCTACCACTAGACTTGTTACTTTCTTATCAAGACAAAGATATGCGTAAGCATTTGGAAAATAATATTAATCCATGCCTACTTCAACAAAGTTAAAAACCATTATTGAAGAGCTATCCAAATTATCCACAGTGTTATAAAAAATATGTCGACGTTTTGAATTCCAACGGGGAAGGTTATGGATAAATAGTAATAGAGAAAGAGAAAAGAATAAAAAGGCCAACAAGAGAAAATAAATAAAATCATTAATATTAAATATAGAATTTTTATCTTTATTTAATAATTTTCTAAGTTAAAAACTGCTTCCTTTACCACCATTCATCAACTATTACTCAATCTTGAATGGTAGTTAAATTTTAAACTCAACATTTCCATATAGAACAAGACTATATATATATATATATATATAGAAAAAGCCTTCAAATTGTGTTGTGATATGTCATTTTTATATCAAAGGTTTCAAATTGGGTATTATTTAGTAAACATGGTTGGTCATGGAGGTGGTAGTGGAGGAAACAACAATGGTTTGATAGGACTTGGTGTGGTGGAGGTGATGGTGGAAACAATCAGATATAGACCACATTGATGGATGGTTGATGATGCCTCAATGGTTGTTAAAAACAAGATCGATGACAATATTCCAATTTTTTTTTCTTAATAATGTTTACATTAATACATGGACTACAAGTCATGCTTCATTAAGATCTTTGAACCTGTCTATTGGAGAGAGTCATATAAATTACATAGTGATGTGTCCACATGTTAACCAACCATGAAAAAACACGTTTCACTAATTATTGTGGTTAAAAACGGAACCATAACTATATCAATGTGCTCTCATTTATTAAGAATTGATGTACTTTTCTTGGACACTTTCTCATAGAAAATAGAGGAATTTAAATCAAATTAAACAATTTTTTTATGTTTATTTAGCTCAAAATCTAGGGAATATTTTTAATTTTACAATTTTAATGATTTAAATTGTAAAATTAAATTGAATGTTATAATTTTTTATTACCAAATTTTATAGAGTTTTAGAATTATTATAAAGTAAAAAATAAGTATGAACTTCAACGATTCAACAATTCATAGTGCATATTTCTAGTTATGACCTATATTTAGTTTAAAAATTGAAATTAAGCGGCATCCTCTAACAAAACTAAAATAGAATACAACATATTGTAAACAACATACAACTCAACAATCGAATGCCCTAGCCACAAAGATTAGTTTTATAAATGGATGATGTTGTGATTGATATAAATTACTAGTATATTTATTTTCTTATAATTTTTTTATGTTTTTGTTGTATGCATTTTATCTTTTATTTTTGTTTAATTGTTTCATTTAATAAGACAATCAATAATAAAAGTTTTAAAAATGTCATATGATCTATTCATATTGTAATAATATTCTTAAATTATCATGTTATTTATTTATATAATATCATACAAATTTATAGTTTCAAAGATTAATTTATAGAAAAGTTGATAACACCATTTTCAACAATTCCATATATGTTTCATTTAAAGTTGTACAAGTAATTCATGTAAGACTACTTAATGGTTGAAAACCAAACTCGAGTAATAGCTGCATGAGAAATGCTTTATCAAATGACTAAGAAATGAACATATTCTTATGAACACAATGTAATAAAAAAAAGTAAATAAAATATGTTTGGGCTAATATGGCAATATATGGGTTAGAAGTTTGATACAATCTCACCTGTTGAGACAATTACCATATTACTGTGAAAATTGCAGAGAAATAATTCACCAACTCTTATCATCTTCATCGATTCATTTGAATTGAAGAATGGATAAATGAATTTGCATGCACAAAGGCAAAGGAGGACAACCTATAGATGGACTTGGAAGAATCCCATGTTGATTTCGATGCTTGAGCCATGGTAACAAAGGCATCGATGGTGGGAGATGATTTGATGGTCGTTTATCAAAGTCAATTATCATTGTGTGTTGAGAGGTCACATAGGGAGATTGTTTGTATTAGAGAAATACCTTATGATGTAAAAGTTGTGAACTTTTATAGAACGAAACGAATATATATATATATATATATATATATATATATATATATATATATATATAGAGAGAGAGAGAGAGAGAGAGAGAGAGAGAGAGAGAGAGCTTTATGTGATGAATCATGCCACATAACAGTTTTATCTTATGTAACTGATAACCCTTTCCCAACTGCTATAATATTATTGAGACCTCCACTACTAAAAATAATGTAGGCATAGTGGAGGATGAAAATTAGCCAAGTGGCCAAACTCAAAATCCATAATATTATTGAAGGGGACAATCTCCCCAAGTATAGATAAATACTCATTGAAGGCACACCATCATTTCAAAGTCCATTATTATTTCACTATTGAAGATTATGCAACCATGAGATGATGAACAAAAAGTCCACAACAAAATCCACATTGTAGTGAACGATCAACTCATCACATGATGTTGAATGTAGATTCCACATGTCTTTATGGACAAACAATTCATATTTTAGATGGAAAACTAAGCAACTGATAATAATAAACTTTCGAAAACACAACACCAACTAACGTCTAAATGACACTATAACATGACATTTTTCAACCATGAGGGTGCCTTGATTGAAAACCAAACTCAAGTAACAAATGCATGAGAAACGCTTCATCAAATGACTAAGAAATGAAAATATTCTTATGAGCACAATACAGTAAAAAAGAGTAACTAAACGTCCATCCAAGCTAATATGACAATGTACAGGTAGAAGTTTGACTCAATCTCATTTGTTTATAGACAATTACCATATTGCTCAATGAGATAATTGCTAGAGAAATAATTCACTAGCTATGTTATCATCATTGTCGAATTCATTTGAATTAAAGAATTGGTTGAAGAATAGATGATTGAATTTGTGCGGAGTAAAGGATTTGCATGCAAAAAGGAGGAGAAAGACACTTTACGCACTAAGTAGAAATCCATGCTTACTCCCATACCTAAGCCATGATAACAAAAGTATTGATGATGAAAGAAAGTATGATGGCTGTAACCAAAATCAACGATCACAAATGTGTTGAGAGGTCACATAAAAAGATTGTTTACACCATAAAAATGCCTTACGACATAATTATAAGCCACACTTTTTAGCTCATTTTTTTTTCCTAAAAATAAGCCACAGTTTCTAGCTATTTTTTTCCTAAAACTAAATCACACTTACTAGCCCAAAGCATTGACATAAATAAAATAGTATGATGAATCTAGAAATCTCAAATCTAAACCATTCACATCACAAAAACCTTAGCTCTAGAACATAATTATAATATTTAATATTTTTTAGAGATCACTATAACATAAATATACTCTCTCCTATGGATATTTGAATATATACTAGTTAGTGTTATATCATTGCAGAAAACATGAGGTTTAGAAATAGGAATAAGAGTGCATGATACCCATGGACAAAGGGAATGCTTCTTGCGGCATGTTGATTTTCCATTTTATTATGGAGTAGGCCCCTCTTCAATATACACGGGTGTCCGCACTAGTGTTTCCAACGTTTAGGGTAAAAATAACTCATTTTGGAAAGACTAATTCACTTGTTAGCACTTTGGTGTCCCACTTTTTAATTTCAGAATTTGAAATAAATTCATCGTATCTTATTCGAGTTAATATGGAATGCCCCCTTTTGAGCTCATGTATAGATTCACAAATGCCTTGCACCTTTATATAGTGAACAAATAGGTATATATTGTGTTGTAAAAGTGAAATAATGATAGGCTTTGGAGGTTTCTTTTAAATAATATTTAGATGAAGGTGGCTTAACAATTAGTCAAAATAAATGTAAGAAATTTAATATGCTACAGTAATTTTAGTTGAAGAATTATATATAATATATTTATGGAAACATAAATTTTGAGTATTTCTCTTTTCATTTTAAAGATGGTATTTATATTAAATCTTACAATTTTTTTTTTATTGTACAAGTGATTAATAATAAGACTTAAATTTATTATAATGAAATGGTTAAGAGTTCAATATGTTATTGGCAAAAAAAAAATGAAGTTAAGTAAAAAAATAACAATCATTTTTCTCAACCACCTAAGTTGACTCTAATTGACAAATTATATATATATATATATATATATATATATATATATATATATCCTTGTGTGTGAGAGAGTAAGTGAGGGGGAGAGAGACTTCTACTTGAGAAAGAGGTTAAACTATAATCAAGGAAGATATATATTCTCATGTATGGGATTAAGGTTAGATACCACTAGAAAGGACATGACTCTAGTGGAGGTAGCCTTAGTCATGACCACAAGGGATAGTAACTTATGGATACTATCTAGGATTAAATTTCCGTATGATGGAATAAGACCGAAAATTGCTTTTGATTAGCTAAGATGCCATTTTCTTTGGGCGTAATGAAACAAGTGAATGACCCAAGACTTAGAGGCATTTGATAGGTCAACAACCTAAGATCTAAAGGCATGCGGTAGGGTGAAAACCTCCCCCACTTAGGTGCCACCAATGATTCATTTCAATTGGAACAATTTTCATTCAATAATTATAGTTATTAGTTATCCCACATTTACAGATAATAGCCAATGATGACAATCTTCATTGTTTGGCAACTATTTTTTTATTTTTTTCTTGAAGATAACAAAACCTATCATAACTCAATTTTCATTGAATAATAAGGACAACTATTATTTATTGTCGTTGGTGAACATAGATTGACTTATCAACATTATTCAAGGAAAAACACATCACCTAAAATCCCTTACTAACGGTCATCTCTAAAGATGTAAACCTTCACTCTTACTAAAGACCTCTAGATTTTAGATTATTATATTTGAGAAAAATGACTTAGTCATACTTGAGAAATTTCTTAGTCAAACTAGTCGTTATCCTAACAGCTAGTTTAGCCATCTCTACATCTACTTATACTCAATGTCCTTATCTGATCTCTCACCTAGTCCTGATGATGAACCACACTGATTGGTTTGAAACACATCGATGAAGTTCATTTGCATGTGATTATTACCGAAAAATTTCTATTCTGATACTCAATGGATCACAGAAGCCAAAATTCTAAAAATAACTTCATAACTCATCAAAAATAATTTTAACAATTTCATATTAATTTGTACATTAAAAAATTAACAATTAAAATGTTATGATAATTTTAACCTCTTTTACTATATATATATATATATATATATATAATTCTAAAAGCAATGTAGCAAAAACTTATTTTTACACTCAAGTTAGAAAGTGAAAAAATTCTCTTACTATATTATCAGTGATGAAATGTGGTTTTGTACACAACTTTGTGTGAACTCCGCACAAATTTAATTTTATTCACTTGACTATTGATATGCATTATCTCTAACTAAATTATTAGCAATAATATTAGCAATAAAATGCTTCATGATTTGGTGAAGATATTTCATCTCACTGGTTTCATGGTCTAATCTGGAGAAGTATAAATATGTCTGTCTAAGAGCTAGTTGAAAAAAAAAAATTTGTCAAAAAAGGGAAAAAAAAAATCATAACGCAAAATTGATCGGAGAACGTTTAAACCCTTCGTAAACCCTCGAATAGCTGTGGTCTCTTTGCACAGAGGAAGAAGTCCATGGATCGAATGAGAGAGTGACAATTCCAGCATAAGGAACGAAGCAGCTACTTTCGTCATATCTTCGATCAAAACGCAATAAAAGCAAGTAGTATAACCATGAATAAAAAATGCTCACATCTTTACTCGGTTTAGTGATCAGATGCATCTGCTTGCCAAAAGGCATCGGGTTCGAACTATCGCTACTACTATTATTTTCAAACAGTTAGCAAAAGCGCAAGAATATGTAGACGGCAATGGCTCTTTTGCTGATTTTACTGCAGGTTTCAAGCATGGTTTTCAAGGGGTTTTCATGGCGAATGCTGAGCAACACTGTATACAGTTAGACTTCAATGCCAGTGCCTTCGCTTCTATTATGAAGCGATGCGCTAAGATGGAGGCTGTCGCAGAAGGTAAAATTGTTCATACCCACATTATTAAAGCTGGATTAGAACAGGACAATTTCATCGGCAACAATCTCGTTACCATGTATGCCAAATGTGATAGTTTGAAGGATGCACGCCAAGTGTTTGAAAAAATGTCTCAACGAAATGTGATATCGTGGACTGCTCTAATGACAGGATATGCTCAGAGAGGGTATAGTATTGAGGTTCTGGAGCTTTTCTCTCGAATGGAATGCGAAGGTGTGATGCCAGATAAATTTACTTTTGCGACGGTTGTCAAGGCGTGTGCAAGCCTAGCTGCTCTGGATCGTGGAAAACAGGTACATGGTCATTGCCTTGGAGCTGGATTTGAGTTGGATGATGTGGCTAGGAGTGCCTTGGTTGATATGTATGCTAAATGTGGATATATAGAGGATGCACGCAAAGTGTTTGACAAAATTACTGAGAGAAATGTCATTTCATGGACTGCTATGATTGCAGGTTATGCCCGGATCGGTCGGCTTGATGATGCATGGATGCTGTTTCGCCAAATGCCAAAGCCGGACACAGTGACATGGACTGCGATGATTGTGGGGTATGTGCAGATGGGCAATGACGCTGATGCATTGAAACTGTTTTACCAGATGCTGAAGGAAGGTGTAAAATTGGATCACTTTGCTTTGTCTAGCGCTCTCGGAGCCTGTGCAGGGTTAGCAGCATTGGAAAATGGCAGGCAGGTTCATGCTAGCGCTGTTGAAGCTGGATTCGAATCAAGCCTGTTTGTGGGAAACGCTCTTGTTGACATGTATTCTAAATGTGGTATCATAGAGGACGCACTTGAGGTGTTCGACAAAATGCGCGTTCGGGATGTTGTTTCGTGGACTGCAATGATTGTAGGATGTGCGCAGCATGGTCGAGGTAAAGTCGCCCTCCAATTTTTCGAACAAATGTTAATTGCAGGTTTGAAGCCAAACAATATCACCTTTGTGGGGTTGCTTTATGCTTGTAGCCATGCAGGTCTAATGGATGAAGGTCGTCACTACTTTAATTCCATGAGCCTAGAATATGGCATTTCTCCAACAATAGAGCACTATACCTGCATGCTTGACCTTCTTGGCCGTGCTGGATTTCTGGACGAGGCAGAGGAGTTCATCAACAACATGCCAGTCAAACCCGATGCAACTATATGGGGAGCCATGCTTGGTGCCTGCAGAGTTCATGGCAATATTGACATGGCCCAACGAACAGCAGAACGCCTTGTGCAGTTGCAACTGGAAGATTCATCAACATTTGTGTTACTGTCAAACACCTATGCTGCTGCTGGTAGATGGGATGATGTAGCGAAAGTGAGAAAATTAATGATAGGTATGGAGCTGAGAAAACAGCCTGGCTGCAGCTGGATTGAGGTCAAAGCCAAGACACATGTCTTTCATGCGGGGGAAATTTCACACCCACAAAAAGAGGAGATCCATGTAATGCTGGAATGGTTAGCTGCACAGATGAAGGCCGTGGGATATGTGCCCGATATTAATTTTGTGCTGCATGATATGGAAGAGCATAAAAAGGAACACCATCTCAGCTACCACAGTGAGAAGGTTGCTGTGGCATTTGGGCTCATCAGCACATTCCCGGGGACAACTATCCGAGTAGTAAAGAATCTTCGAGTCTGTGGTGATTGCCATACTGCTCTAAAGTTCATCTGTAAGATTGTTGGGAGAGAAATAGTTGTGAGGGATGCGAACCGTTTCCATCATTTCAAAGATGGTCAATGCTCTTGTCAGGATTATTGGTAATTCCAATTGACACAGGGAAGAACAATTTCAGTATATTCACTTGAAATTATTTGACAACAGAGAGCTGCAGTCACTAGTGTACTGACTACAATATTGCCTCTCAATATTATGAAGAAGATACAACCTTCCTTCAAGATTTTCTATCTATGCGGCAACTCTCTCATACTTACAGCTTCAATGGCTTTGCATCTTGATTTGCTGATTGCATTAGAGAGTTTCAATGGATCAAGTCTCAGCATAGTTAGATACTGCCGTTCCATACGCTTATCAAGACATTTGACTCTTCATCGTTTTCATCAATTTTTAGGTATCGGCATGTACATACAGACAGAGAGGGAATGTTTGAAGAATAACTAGTAATAAAAAATGGATCGTGCTTATTAGCATTGGACATTGGCTTTCATGGATCTTGAATTTTAACGACTGATAATGCTACGCTATACACGATTTCATATTAACGACTGATAATGCTGGGCTATACAAGATTTCAGTCAGGGGTTGGTATCAATATGTAAGGAGAACTGACTTGATTCAGAATTGATATGGATAGAATTCCTGAGAATGCTTTAATGCGGCAGAGAAGCTTGATGATGATCCTATAAAATATCTTTGCACCAACGATTCTGCTTAAGAATGCAATATTGACTAGAAGGGCATTGCTAAGTGCAAGGCATTTGACTCTGATTGGTTTCAATACGTAACAAGAATTAAAATGATTCAGAAGTTACATTAACAGCATCCTTAAGAATCTTAAGAATCCTGTAACGCCAAGATTTTTTTTATGGTAATCGTGGAAAATTTCTTTGCATGACTTATTTTGTACAAGGCCGCAACAACGTGATATTAAGTAGAATGGACATTATTCTTAATGTTATCCCTTGAGTCCCCAGACAATCAGTCCCCAAACAATCACAAAGTTTTAATGTTATCCCTTGAGTCCCGAAACAATCAGTCCCCAAACAATCAGACAATCAGCCCCCAAACAATCACAAAGTTCACAAAGTTCTAGATGACCCTTTCTATGAGTTGTCAATATGTTGACACTCTTAAGTTCTATGAGTTGTCAGTATGTTGACACTCTCAAGTTCATGAGATGATTATATCCATGCATCATATATTTCTATGAGTCCCCAAACAATCACAAAGTTCTAGATAACCCTTTCTATGAGTTGTCAATATGTTGACACTCTTAAGTTCATGACATGATTACATCCATGTATCATATATTGATACTTATTGCATGAATATTTATTAAAATGGGTAATCTTTTTCTGCCAATTTTCATGTGTTGTGTCTTATTTGCATGAGTTTTTTTTTCTTTTGCTTCTTGTAAGTTAGACATCATATCAAATTATATTATAACAAAAAATACATCAACTCTTTTATGCTCACTGGTTTGCTATTAGGGAAACCAGACCAGTGACCCAATTTGGCAGTTATAAATTGTATATATAAAGTCACAAATTCAGTAAATAGCAAAATTTGGAAATATCTGAAAAACAATAAAGAAACTGATATCCCTTTTCCTATGGTAGCAGATAGGCTGCTTAAACTCAACAAAATAAAACATAATAAAACCAACATTTAATTGGAGGGCGAATCAACCTGAATGGTTTCAAGAGGACCAGTGTCTTTAGAGGTGTCCATGAATTCCAAATTTGCTAGCAGTTTTGTTAAGACATTGCCTTTTTCATATTGTCATTTCAAATGTAGGAGAACCTCATATAGGCTTAACAGAAATTCTTGTTGAGCTTCTAATTGCTTGACTAGTACTTTCCCCATAATGGTTTTTAACTACCAATAGATGTCGATACAGTGATGTGTGGTTTGACGGAAAGTTTCCTTGGGTGAAACCCAAGAGACCGCTGTTCAAATCTCATTGAGTATGTGGCTTGCTATGATCTTGGCCCAAGGAGTAGGCTCCCCCTTTCCCGAGGGGTCTCGGCTCTTGCTGAATCATAAGAACTGGTATATCTAACTTGCAGGCTGTTGGATATATCCTAGTGTTATATTGGCAACCATGAGGATTAATCCTGGGTCTCCCCTAAATTACTCTAAAGAATTACCGATTCACCATCTGTAAAAAATAAAATAAATGTCGATTGTTTGCATGTATTTAGTTTGTTGGGTTCTAGTGCTTCATGTGTTTGGAAGCCAATTATTAAACTCCTCAGCTACCTTTGCATTTTTAGCAAATCTTCTGTCAACTTGTGCTTCCCTTTCTACTTCATGGATTTCTCTTTTGGCCCTCGGAGGGGTGAGTTGAACTACATAGTAGTAGAGCACTCTGCTCCTTGTTGAGCTTTGGTTGTTGGTGGGAGCCTAGAAGATCTTATTCCCCTCATGTCGTTGAAGCTCGAGGCTCGAGGCATGATGGAGGATGTGACCCACAAGGGGATAGACAAGGAGAGGAGGTAAGGGAATGCTAGTCCCTATAATATTGACACATGACATTCCATTCAAGTTCGCTCTACTGAACTAGTCTATATTCAGGTCATCGTGGGAGATTGGACATAACATTTTCTTGAAGAATTTAATCTCTATCTGACTTGTGGGGTTGGAAAGAAGACTCCGAGGGCTAACACAGGGTGAAATTTCAGACCTTAGAGATATGAAGTTATAGAGATACAACATGTTCAATATTGAGCTCCTAAAAAACAAGAAAATTGTGTGTATTTTTTTAAAATTTGGATAATTTTTTATTTGGAAAACCAATTTGAAGTGTTTCAAAGGGCATAGTGAAGCATATATATCATTTTTTGATTCCAAAATGTCTTGCAACAAAAAAATGGACACACTCAGTAAGCAACCAAAAAGCTCTACTATGATGCATGAAGACGAGGAAGAAATGCAACATGATATATCAAAATTACGAGACTAAGTGTAACAAATTTTTCTCTCACAAAGAGTAACAAAAATGAAATAGAAGCTAAGATGGATTGTTTAGAAGCAAAAATAAAAGGCAACATGGCAGGTTTGAAAGATGGTTTAAAAACAAAAATGGGAGTCTTAAAAGTAGACATGGACACAATGAATGTCAAATTGGCAGGGTTGACAAAATTGCTACAAGAAAGACTTCCCAATGGTGACAAGATAATCCATGAAAATCGTGACGAGGACAAAAGGAATATGAATTATGATTTTAGAGACTCCAATGTTGCGTTTAAGACCCACCACATTCCAAAGATCGACATGAGGAAGTTTGATGTCAAAGATCCGGTAACATGGATACTACAAATGAAACAATTATTTGATTTACATGATGTGCTGCATACACAAAAGGTACACATTGCATCTTTATATTTAGAACAAAATCAGTTTGTGTGGTATCGACAACTTTGTTCTGGTAAATCAATTGTAACTTTGACAATTTTTACAGAAGAATTGATAACACATTATGAGGATACAAAAAGCAATACCTTCTTTAGCCAATTGATAAATCTCAAACAAAAGGGTTCAATGGTGGAGCACATTGAGGACTTCCAAAATCAAGATAAATGATATTCCAGAGGAGCATAAGATTGATGTCTTCATAGGGGTTTTAAAGGATAACATCTAACATGATGTTTGCCATTGGGAACTTGATTTGTTGGAGAAGACATTCAAGGTGGCAAGAAAAGTTGAAAGAAAAATTAGGACAACAAAGAAGTTTACCTCTCACAACTATGAAGATGGAAGTGTTGCTGCTCCTAGCCTCCCACAACCCACAAGGTTGTCACCACAACAATTGAGGAAAAAAGAACAAAAGTGTTTTGTCACAATTGTGATAGCAAATATACTAAGGGTCATAAGTGTGTCGAGAAGAAATTATTTTACATATATTGTGAAGAGGAGGAAGAGAAGGAACAAGAAACATCAAAAAAAGATGATCTACACCAAGAACCAACCCTAGAGAAAAAAGAAATGAATCTGACCATACCTTGTAATGCATTTGCAGGAATTACCACTCCTCAAACTCTCAAGATAGAAGGATATATCAAGAAAAGAAAGGTAACATTAGAGGAATTTAGATGTCTAAAATGGGCCTCCTAAGGAAATTATAAAATAATAGTGGAAATAATAAGATAAGATTAGATTAAATCATTAAATTTTATAGGAAAAAAACAAAACTATTTTTTCAACTTGTATTTTCAACTTATCTCCCAATGGGTTTACTCAAATTTCGAGCAGGAACACTCGTTGGATGCAGAATTTGATTCTCCATCCAAGGAGTACTCATGTTGCATACTTTCGATGGAACTTGCTACACGAAAAATGAGAAATATATGAAAAATGTGATTGCAATCACATTTTTTCATGTATTTCTGATTTTTCATGTAGAAGGGTCCATCGAAACTATGCAACATGAGTACTTCTTGGATGAGGAATTAAATTTTGCATCCAACAAGTAATCCCACTCCAAATTTGAGTAAAACCTTAGGGAAATAAGTTGAAAATACAAGTTGAAAAATTAGTTTTATTATTTTATTATTTTTTAATCTTTTAACCTTTTTACCTCAAAAATGGTGAATCATCCCCCATGGTTGACATCATTATCTTGAATCCTATTGGTTCTTATAAAGTTTATTTCGGCTGTACATTTTTCTTAGGAGACCCATTTTAGACCTCAAAAGTTCTCTAATGTAGTGTTGATCGACTATGGTATTACTTATAATTTTATTCATTGTAAGATAGCCAAGGAATTGAATTGCTTTTTGTATCCAGCACGAGAGTGTCAAGTGATGGCTGCAAATGGAGGAACTATAAATTGCTCAGGGAAGCGTCATAATATCAATCTAACCATGGAAGAATATGTATTGAATAGTCCAATGCTTTCCATTCCAATGGGTAGTGCTGATGTTGTATTAGGAGTCCAATGGTTACAATCTTTGGGAATGATAACTTTTAATTTTCAAGAGATTTTCTTGAAATTTTCCTAGGAAGGAAATGAAATTAAATTAAGAGACATCGCAAGGAAATTGAGGAAGATAATCAACTCTAATGGCATGACAAAGCTTTTGTAAAAAGAACATTGAGACATAATTGCGCAATTATGCTCACTAGATGTTCAAACATCGAAATCATCCATTTCTCCATATCTCCAAAGAATCTTGGACAATCATTCCAAGGTATTCGAGACTCCCAAAGACCTCCCACATATTTGTGATCATGATCATGCTATTCTCTTGATTTCAGGAAGCGTTCCTCCAAACATTAGACCTTACAGATATTCCTATGCCCAAAAGAGTAAATTGAACGTATGGTTGCAAAAATGCTAGATGTCGATATAATTCAACTTAGCCAAAGTTATTTCTCTGCTCTAGTAGTATTGGTGCACAAGAAGGATGGATCATCATGTATGTGTCAAGAGTATAGGGAGTTCAACAAGCTCACTATTAAAGATAAGTCTCCCTTTCCTGCCATTAATGAATTGTTGGATGAATTACATGGAACAATTTACTTCACCAAGCTAGATCTTCATTCAGAATATCATCAAATTAGAATGAAGACTGAAGACATTTTGAAAACAACATTTAGAACTCATGAAGGTCATTTAGAACCCTGTTTTAGTAGGCACCTGCTTCACATTCATCAGTGTCAGCATAGCAATGTTCGAATTGGGTTATTTGGAGACGTACCCTCCCACCCCAGGATATGTAGGCACCTGCTACTTCATCAACAATCAACATCAGAGCTATGGGTCAACCGAGCAAAATTATTCACATCAAATTCCATTTGCTAGGCTGCACACTGTTAGTATCACAGTTGGTCACAAGCATTACAGGGTATCTTTATCCTCGGATCTTCATTTGTCATGGTTCTGGATCATTCACAAACACACACTTCATCGAAGTCCATTTGCTAGGCCTCACACTATTAATATCATAGTTGGTCACAAGCATTACAGGTTATCTCTATCCTCTGATCTTTGTTCATCACGGTTATGGGTTAACCATACAAAACCCCTCTCTTCAATGGCTCTTCATATTCAATAAAGGCTTCTCAGGAGGGAACTTCATGCAATGGGGGCCATTGCTTCTTAAGGAGGAAGGAATGATCTGAATGGAAAATGACATCCACCCATGGTATTCATCCACCCATGTTATCCGTCCACCCTTGGTATTGTAAATGGCATCGGCCCATGGTATTCATTTACCCATGGTATTTATCCACCCATGGAATTTACCCATGGTATTTTAAGTGGCATCCACCCATGGTATTCATTCACCCATGGTGTTTACCCACCCATGGAATTTACCTGCAGTACTATAACAAAAAAGGGCTATAAGTAATAAGTCGCATTTTGTAAAAAGACAAATTGTCCACCATAATGTAGCTTCTACAATTATTCTATGTTTTAATAAACAAATTCTTTGTGGTTTTATTTACTGTGTGTTCTCTTTTTTTTTTTCTCGCATTCTAATTTTGCAGATGTTGCCAGATCCATTTCAAGTTTTTAGATCTTGGGGGCCTCCCTCGAGATCCAAATCATCATCTATGACATTTCTTCATGCCACATCCTCATGAATTTTCATCTCTCCCAACACCAATCCCCCAAGATATACAACATACCTCCATTATGTCTGGCTTTGATATGATTGATAGGCCGCCAACTAATAAAGATTCATCTCTTCATTAGTTGGCATCTCTGCTTCTAAGCCACTAGAATTTTCCCTCTACAGAAAAAAATTCTACTACGTCACGATGCCATTGTGCCCTCGATCGCAAGGTAGAAAATAAAACTTCACTCACAACCTTTCCTCGACCCAATTGATGGATGTCCACCACTAGGTAATTTCTTTACTAACTTATTTTGTTAGATGATAGAAATATAGTTCTTATTGGTATTGGCATTGAATTAGGGGGTGTTGCGATGTATTAACCGACACTTGACATCTTGATCATTGATACATCATTTTCCCAATGATGGGATGTTCTTTGTTACACGATGAATATTTTCAAAATCTATTGTATACTTCACATTGACTACAATTTGAAGTATCACCCAACCAATATCGATAGCTTGATATGTCGATAGTGATATCCTCCCTACTTGACTTAGGCACTGCCTAACTAAATGCATGGTCACCATCTCCCATGGGGACAAGGGCTAGGGCCAAAGCCTCCAAACCAAAAATCTCAAAAAATAGTTCAATAAAACCTCGAAATTTCCGAGTAATCCTTGCATTTTAGTAACTCCCAATAGGCTTTTAAGTCGATTTCATAAGATTGTAATGAGGAAAAGAACTTTCCCAAAGACTTCTAAAGTCTTATAAGCTTTAGACAACCTATTTAGGCTTCCTAGACATTGTCTTCAATGAGACATCTTCCCAAGGAAAAACATAATAAAGATATTGCACAATTATTCCATTCCACAACCAAACTAGTAAAATCCATTCACATTCAAATTATAAGAAGAGCCTTAGAGCTCCATTCAACCTTTGATTTCTAATTCACAATACAATTTACTTCCACAATATTATTGGAAACACGCTTTAATGGGTACTTCTACCTATAGTGCTCATTCATGACATGAATAATAAGAAATAACCAAGCCTAATTGTAAATTAACCTAACTTATCACTTATACACATTTAGTAAACCATCTTAACCATTTTCAATTGATCATTACAATCACACATAGAAATCTAGCATAACAACCTTCATGAAATAATGGAAAACAATATCATTTCATTAACAATGGAATAATACACTTATTTAGTTCTCTTAAATTTGTTGCAAATTAAAGAAGAGTGAGCTACCTTCCATCCTGATATAACCTCAACCATACTGCAATCCTTCTGGCAGTTGACCACCCATGACCCATATTTGATGCCTTAAGGGAAAAATTCACTTAGGATTCAACAAGGTTTAAAATAGGGTAGAGTACATGAAGACCACTCTTTTTCATATTCATGAAACCAATGCTCAACCTTTCAATTGTTGCATCGAGGGCTATTAAAATTCATAGTATGGGTGACTACAAGCTTGCACAACACAAAAAGGGAGCCCTTCATTAAATCTACAATACCTATACACTTCACCCTTTTCTCAGTGTTTTATATGTAAATACATGTTCAACTATCCAGATAATTTTCTGCCCCCTCGCTCACCCTAAAGGATTCCACATGCTAACTTCTTTCTTAAATTAGGTCACCCAAAACCTTACATGGGATACTGCTTCTCAAAAGGATATATCACACCTTTTTCTCAAATCCATATAATTAGACCACACCTAGTTCAAATACAATTCACAAATTTCTTTGATTCACATGCACAACATTATGCTCATCTACATGTTGTTTATAGCCTCAAAACGACTCTGGAAGTTTAGGACCTAAAACTACCAAAAATAGAAAATTTCCAAGATAGGAAAATTATTTTACGCGCTAGTGGAATAGGTGAGAGGCCACGGATATTCACTAGGATCAATTCTCCCCCTTTAGGAAACAATGGTCTCCATTGTGTTGAGCTCCTCTATGAGATGGGGAAACTCAATGGATGCATGTGCAAAGATTTGTGATTCTGATAGAGTTTGTATGCAGGATAAAGATAATGCTTAAAGAGAAGGTTTGATGTGTTTAATGATTAATAAATTGAGATTTGCATGCAGGTTGTATTATTGAACTTCACGCACATACGTGGATCTGCTTTAGAATAGTCGCGTATACTATGTGAATTAATATGGTTTGATTAACTTAGCTGCTCGTTGTTGGTTTTTATTGATTATTGTCATCATGATGTATGATAATGTTTAAATGATAATTGTTTTGCTACTGGTTTATCAATATATTTATGGTTGATGAGAATTTGTTGGCTTGGTATTTGGCATCTTGATAAACTTGTTGAAGGGAAGGTTTGAATTACTTTTGTTACAGAAAGTATTATATTTTGAGGTTGTGTTTGTTGTAGAGAAAGTTTGATATGTTGAAAGTCAACAAGAAATTGCAGCACACACACTAGTGTGGGACCACAGGCCCAACAATACATTAGTGTGAAAGCCAATTTAATTTAATAAATTGGTGCAATGTATAATTTAATTTTCCCTTAATTAAATTGGACAATAAAATGTATACTTATGTCATAATCACTTCTAATAGTTAACTGAGTGTGATAAGCTCAGTTAGCTCATGACTTTCAAGTTGAGGGTGGTTGGTGAGGCATGCAGAGTGTTTCTATTAGTTATGGAGTTTGAGTTGCAATTAGTGCATTAGTTTAATGCATGAATAATCAATTAACTCAGTTAGCTGAGTTAAAGTCAGTTGAACTAGTTGTAACTGTTTATTGCACTAGTGAGAGATCAAGTGAATTAAATCATATTTAATTCATAATCAATGATCTTCCATGCAACTAATGATTTACTATTAATAGTTGCATGCATGCCAGTTCCAGTGGAGACCCATTTGAGACAAAGGTTAAAGGGATGTTAACTATCAGTTGTATCATTAGTATGTTTCCCGCATGAAACCAAACATCCATTGGATTTCCTATGATCCTTGCATAGTTTTGGAAGGCTGAAATTCCTAAAGAATAGGGATTGCATTCCACTTGAATTGCGCAAGCAAGACAGACTGAGAATTGGCTAAGTGTTGGTTGATTTTGCCCGGGTCAGTGTGAGACAGTTGTGAGAGTGCAGAAGACTCTTCTGAGAAGAGTGCATTGTAATTGTTTTATGATTCCATGGTGAATATACAATAAAAGATAGAGGGGTTTTGAGCAACAAGATTTCTCCGGGAAAATATCTGTGTTGTGGTTTGATTTGCTTCTTTCTTTACTTGTTGTGATTGGCAATCATGTTTATTTTTCGCAATTGATTTGTAGAAAGATTCAGTATCTAGATTTAGTACATTTATTGATCAGATTGAATTCATTGATATACATATGTTTGAATAATTTCTACATGGTATTAGAGCACATGAAATCACTATAGTGGAGGAGAAGCTAAGTTTGTGACTGAATAGAATTCGAATTTGCAAAAGTATTCTTGGTGCGACAGGTGAATCGGGATCGAGATGGTTTTCAATGGCTTGATATTGGAGTATGCACTCGAGGGAAGTTCCTATTATATTGTGTGGAAAGATAGGGAAGTAGTACTGGAGGACAATGGGTTGAAAGAATTCATTGATAATGACATTCCCAAACCCGCTGCAGCAAATGCCGCAAATCTTGATGCTTGGAAAAAGAGGTTGCAAAGGCGAGGAGGATCTTACTGGAGGGAGTACGAGACCACATTGTCTCAAGTCTCCATGGAAAATCGACACCATATACAATGTGGAAAGCTTTGACAGATTTGTTTCAGAGCAGCAATGATCATAGAAAATTGGCACTGAAGGACAAGCTCAGGAAAATCAAAATGGAGAAAGGAAACAACATTCCAAAATATTTAACAAAGTTTGTCCAATGTTGGGATGAGCTTGGGAGTCTTAGAATTACTATCGTGGATGATGAATTGGTGAGCCTAGCTCTTCTAGGTCTTCCCAAGAGTTGGCATAGTTATCAGGACTCTGTCAATGGGAGAGAGAAGCTGCCAGATTGGGAACGACTTTGGTCGGATTTGGTGCAAGAATAATTCAGGTGGAATACCAGGGATGGATCTTCATCTAAGACAGATGATGAAGAAAATCATGCTTTGGCAGCTAAGGCAAAGAAGGGGAAAGGAAATGAATCCTATTCCAAATCTGAGTCTGGCAAAGATGGAAAGAAGCACAACATGTCCAGAATGAAGTGTTTTCACTGTCACGAGCATGGATATTATGCCACTAATTGTCCACAAAAGAAGAAGAACAAGAAGGCTTCAGGATCTGCAGTTGGTGAGGCTTTGGCCTCGCAATTTGAGCTTGAATTCTTGCTCATTGCATGCATGGTGTCAAGTGCAACAGGATCGGTGTGGTACTTGGATAGTGGTGCATATTTCCACATGACGAGATAAAAATAACTTTTCGGTAGCTTGGAGGAGAAGGGCCTCTAGATGCATATCGAAATGGGTGATGATGGGCGGTACAATGCTACCAGGATTGGTACAATTACCTTCCAGAGACAATCAAGTAAACCCTTCTTATTAAATGATGTAATGCATGTACTGGTCTTGAAGAAAAATTTAGTTTCAGTCACAATGTTGGAGGATAGAGGCTATGATGTGGTTTTCAGTGAAGGGAAATATTTCCTTCGACACAAAGCTATAGGACAAGCCAAGAAGATTGGGATTTGTGTGAAGAATCTCTATAAACTTGATGTAGATGGCTGCGCAACATTTATGGTTAAGGAAGACAAAGCGATGAGTCAAGATGAGTGTGAGTTATGGCATAGGAGATTGGGCCATCTACACCATGGAGCCTTGAAGGTCATGCATGATATTTCTACGGGTCTTCCCAAGGGTACTAGTGTGCAGATAGATACATGCAAGGGATGTACTATGGGGAAGTATGCAAAGGCCACTTTTCACGTGAAGGAGAACCAAGCTTTGGAAATCCTTGAGAGAGTTCACTCAGACGTGTGTGGAACTTTCTCTACTATTTCGACAACAAAGCACAAGTACTATGTGATCTTTGTTGATGATTTTTTTAGAAAGTGCTGGATCTAATTCATGCAAAAGAAAGATCAGACGTTCTCAAAATTTCTTGAGTTCAAAACACTGGTGGAGAAAGATACGGGGAAGCATGTGAAGGCTCTTAGGAGCGAAAATGGTGGTGAGTACATCTCCAATGAATTCAAGAACTTCTGTAGCAAAAAAATAATTAGGAGAGAGTTGACTGCGTCTCATAACCCACAACAGAATGGGGTCGCAGAAAAAAAAAATGTTACAATTGTGGGTGCAGCACGAGCAATGTTGCATGATCAGTGCCTACCGTTGCATCTGTGGGCAGAGGCATGCAACACAACGGTATTTGTTCAAAATCGTAGTTCTCATCAAATACTTGGCATGAGTACACAAGAGGAGGCTTTTTTTGGTAAGAAACCTGATGTTTCATATTTTAAAATTTTTGGCTCATATGTTTATGTGCATGTGGCCAAAGATGCCAGGAAGAAGCTCGAACCAACAACTGAGATTGGTATATTTGTGGGGTACACTGATACTCACCACAACTATCGGGTGTATTTTTGAAACAACAGGATGACTGTTGTGAGACGGGATATAAAATTTGATGAGGAGAAAGCCATGCGATTGTCCCTTGAGAGGGAACTTGATTTTCATGCAGATGAGGAACTCTTGGTTCCAAAGAATGAACCTTAAAATATGGAGAAGCCATATGCGGAGGATCATGGACTGGCAAAAGACACTCATACAGACCCATCCTCCAGACTTTGTAGAAGGCACACCACAAAAGCTGATAGATTAAAACTTGATGCGACAAAGCATGTAGGAGCACTTACTTCACTACGTAGACAGAAACAGTCTCCAGACATGTTTACTGGATACATGGCTTTTATGAGAAAGTGTATTGTGATAGAACCATCCTCCTTTGAGGAAGAAGTGCAACAACCAATTTGGGTTGATGCTATGGTTGAGGAGTATGACTCCATCATCAAGAACCATGCATGGGAAGTTGTCCCAAGTGGTGATACCCGGTATTGCACCAAGAGGGATTCAACTACGAGGGGCTGATCCACTTTACTTTATCAACCCAGGGTCCGTACAAACATTGAGGTGATAGTGCTATATATACAGAAGATGCATTCTGTTCATGTCATCCTCTTCTGCTTTATGAAAGGGTGCTACTTCTAGGGGTTCTCAGTGAAGTTTGTCATGCTTCAATGAAACTAAACTAAATTTCAGAAAGGAAATGACAGAAATGGAACTAATTTAATGTGAAAAAATGAAATGACTGTAAGAAACTAAATAAAATTGCTGAAAAGAAATGATAGGAAGGAAACTAATTTAATTTGTAGAAAAAAAATAGCATAAAGGAAACTAATCCTAAACCATACTTAATTTGGCCAAATGGCTAAATGCACTCTACTTATCCTATGATCTATCTACCATGCTTCTATCCATGCAACTAGGCTATCCGTGACTTAATTCTAATTAAAAAGAGTTAATTTGCAGATTGGAGGGAAGAAAAGGCCTAAAACATACTAATGGGGGGTTTAACACGTGAAACGAGGTTTGGAAGTGGAAAGAGCGGGTTAAAACCTTATAAAACTTTATGATAGCGTGAGAAATGACTTTGGAGCGGACAAAACTCAAAAATGAGATGGAGTGCAATGGAGGACAAAAGTTGCGATGTGCGATGTTGCAATCGCAACTTTGCAACTTTAAAGGGATAACAGTAAGGATTAACAAGAATAAACTAAGTTGTGCGAAGTGCGATGAGTGACGTGGTGGGTCGTGAATCGCAATATCACAAGTTTAAAGGAATAGAGTTAAGGATTAATAAGAATGAACTAAAATGTGCGAAGTGCGATTGGCGATGCGATAAAATTTGTGGGCTGCGATTTGCGACGTGGTAAGTTCCGTTAAGTGCGAAGTGTGACGAGTGACGTGGCGGAGTTATCGCATCGGTGGAATGAGCGGTAAGTGTTATGTGAAATGCTAAACTGTGCGATTTCTGATTTCGCAATATCGCATTTGCAAGAATGAGCAGTAAGTGTTAAGGGTAAAAGATAAAGGATGTGAAGTGCAATTTGCAATGGCGACGTGGTGGTGGGACCGACAGCGGGGGGAAATTATGCAATATCGCAGTCCCAGGAACTAGCGGTAAGTGTTAAGGGAGAAAAGGTAAATGGTGCGAAGTGTGATTTGTGATTTCACAATATCGCAATTGCAAAGAACGAATGGTAAGTGATAAAGCTAAAAGGTAAACGGTGCGAAGTGCGGTTTTCGATTTTGCAATATCGCAATCATAAAGAACGAGCGGTAAGCGTGAAAGGTAAAAGGTAAACGGTGCGAAGTGTGATTTCGCAATATCGCAATCGCAAGGAACAAGTGGTAAGTGTTAAAGGTAAAAGCCAAATGTTGCGATTTGTGAAGTGCGACGTACAGTGGTGGGAGACTCGAGGAGCAATGGTGGAGGTCGGGTTTTTGGTGGTTTTGAATGGTTTTTCATGTGTTTTTCATAAAATGGGTAAGGCGTCCGTGAATGGAGAAAAACAAAGAAATAAGACTTTTAAGGGTTTAAGTGCGTTAGGCAAAGAAAAGGTAAGTATAGCGTTAAGATGAGAATAAAATGAGAGGAATGGAGGCATAAGATCAGTGCTTAGAAATGAAACACACCTACCAATTATGCATGGGAAATAGACATAAATGCGTGATAAAATAGTGAAAGAAAGGCTTGGAATTGGTATTACAATTTCTTCCCAAATCTCAAACAGAAAGAAATTTTCGCTTGTGGGAAGGTCTACCCTGCTCGAACTCTATTGACAGAGATAAGAGGGGGGACTTGACCACATTTTTTGGAGTTTTTCCTCTATTTAATATGCATAAGCAATTAAAAACTACAACAACACAAAAAATAAACAACAATGAAACTTATTAGAAGTAGATCTAAATTAAATGATAGAAGTAAAACTAGATAAATGACATAAAGGAAAAGATAGTAACAACAAAGAAGCTGAGGCACATGGATTGGGCCATAACCCACGAGCCTAGCCTTCTGAAACTTAAATCAGTTGAATTAAATCAGTCTACTCATTTCATAAAATAATAAATTCATACATCTCTAAGAGTTTGATCATTGAATAAAACAAAAATCTCAATAGCTCACAACAATAGTTCTGAATGGAATCGAGACTAGAATAGACTAACTCTTCCTAGCTCTAGCTTTGCTCTATTTATTCTACAAGGCAACTACCAACAACTCCCTAGAAAATGGTGATTGAGTCTACTTAACTTCTAGTGAACAAGGATTGGGTGCACTCTTCTTTGAGTTGCTTGGCTGCGTTTGGATTTTGAATTGCTGGAGAGAATCCTTGGGGATCCTTTTGCTGCTTTTGGAATTCGAATTATTGGAGAGAATCTTTGGGATCCTTCGGCTACCTTTGAGGGTGGAAAATCCTCCTATAATTCCTCTTTGTTGTCCCCTCCAAGCCTTTATGATAAAATCCTTATAAAAATGATTAATAATTCCTGATTTTCTACACTCAACCTTATATTCGGCACTCAAAGTATGTTGGCCTAAATCACCACCTATACTAGCATCATAAAACCAAATAATAATAAAAATGCAATAAAAAGAGATCTAAGAAGGAAAAAAGGTGACTATTAACCCCTCCAAATATGTCTAATGATGGAGCTCATCATCACGCCCCTATTGAATGGTTGCTCATCGTCTGAACAACTAATTCTTCTCCTACATTTCCTTTAAGGCTCTGACAGCCCCCCTTATTTCTTGAGGAAGAAGTGTGGGAGTTTCCCCAAGGGGGTAAAAACCATTATTATTTTCTGCATTCTCCCATTCTCTATATTTTTCATTTGTGTCCTCTTCATCAGTCAGCCCCAGCAGCAAAGGTGGGCTGAGCTTTAGTCCCAACCATTGGATATTTTTGGCCTGCATGGCCCTCTTGTATAATGGCACCCTTTTCAATGTAACCCTCAGTATTTATGGAGTATGGTACTCCCTGTTCTTGAGGCTGTGAGGGAGGTTGTTCCATCTCCTCTGGCTGACCATAATGCACTCATCTTCTATCTGTCTAGAGACATCATCAAAGTGACCTATCACTTGGTTTTGAGTATGAAGGTATCTTTCAATGAGTGCATGGTCCCTTTCAATCTCTCGATGGTTAAGGATGACTCCTCTTGGGCTGAACAATTATGGTCTGATATATAAGGGTTATCTATTTTTTCTTCCCATGACCTTCCATATCTCTTTTACTCTAGTGTCTTCATTCACCATCCAATATGCTAAAGCCATTAACTGCATATCCCCCATTGTAGGATTGGGGTCCCAAATATTCAGATTTGTCAGCACAAAGTTATGAACATAAAACTCTACCATCTTTTCCTGATCAACCATGTTAGCTTGTTTGTAGAAATTCATGAATTGCTTGAAAATTTGAAAAAGTAGTGATCCATGGGAGGCTAGAGTTTTGATTTGAAATAGAAGCCATTGTTCTTTGAGGTACACAACATATGATTCAGAGGGAAATCTGTGCTAAAGGGATTCTATGCATAAGTCCGCCATGGTGGCTATTTTCTCCTCTTTTTGCTGCAATTGCTCCTTTAGTGCTACATTCTTTTCTTGTGCCTTTTGCAACTGCTCCTTCAGAATTATCTCTTCAATTCTTTCCTCCACCCTTGTTGATTCTTCAATGATAATTAGGCTTGTGGGAGAAGTTTCTGGCCCTCTATGATTCTTGTCATCTCTGGAATACCTAAAGGTCTACCTTTTTCTCTTTGCGCTCAGAGGGGCTATGGTGGCAACTATCTTTTTGTATTGAGGGGATGTGGTGTTGTGTTGTGAGTATGTTTCTCGCCCACTTTCTGCTATCTCTATGAATTTTATGGCCATCTCTTCTGTTTTTCTTTGGCCCTTTGTCTCTTCCTCTTCTTTTTCTGGTTCTTCTTGTTTCTACTGGTTCTTCCTCATCTTCTTCTGGTTCTTATTATTTTTTTCTGCTTCTTCTGGTTCTTCTTCCTCTTCTTCTTTAAGCACTGTGTGCTTCCGTCAGTTTCTCTCCCTTTAAAAATTTTCAATCTATTGGTTTGGATGAGACGACATCTCCTTTTATTAGATAGCGCAAATAATTTTGGAGTGCTTATGTAACTTCGCTCAGCTCCAGTTCTATTGTAGACAGTTGTTTCCTTCTCTTGTTAGTTCATGATGGATTACATGTTTCCTCCCCTCGTTATCCTCTACTCCACTGATTTAAAATATTTTCTTTTGCATGCCCAGGTGGCGTGTACTTCCAGTTTTTTTCAATCATTCCTTGTGGTGGTGGCCGAGTTAACTAGCCACCTTTCTGCCTCTTAAACTCTAAGTCTGCAAATTAATTATTTTTGGCTATTATGGATGCGTAGCAAGGGGTGAGAAGCTATACCTGAGTTTACTTGTTGTTTCCAAGGCGGTTGCAGGAGCTGGAGGTTGGAGAGAAGCCTTTTAGATGTTGTGTCCCTCACCATATTCCTGTACCCTGAATGAGCAACTTGCTGAATGAGAAGCTTCCTGAGTGAGCTGCTAATATTTTCTTGTTGTTTCTCTCTGCTGTGGATGTCGCGTGGGGTGCTTGAGATGCCATGGGTGGAATTCTCGTTCTCCTGGAGTCTGTTATGCAAATTTCCTTCTTGTTCTTCTTGGCAGTCCATGAAAAAATTTTATTTTTGAAGGAACTTCCTGATGTTTGTAGCAGTCTTTTTGTGTGTTGCTTCTCTTGCTACATTGTGCTCAGAAATGGAGGAGTGTGGTGTATGGAGGTGATGCAGGAATTTATGAATATGAATGGAGTGAATGATGGGATGGATGGTAAGATAGAAGAAGGGAAAAGAAGACAAATTCTTCCCTATGTTTCCAAAAACCATTAACAACCTGCAAAATAGAAAACACAAAAAAAATAGAGATGCAGATGTATTTTTTTATTTTTTTTATTTTTTTATTTTTTTCTCTGAAAGAAAGTGGGCTGCCTCCATGGAGGTTTCTAACCCAAAAACTTGCCTTGGGTGCCTCAGAGAGGTTTTCACCCCTGGATCTTGATTCTCTTTTTTATTTTTATTTTTTGAGCAAGTGAGATGCCTCCATCGAGGTTTTCAACCCACAAGCTTATTTTATTTATTTATTTTTATTTTTTCCAGGATGTGTGGGAAACTATGGAGTTTCCCATATTTATGAACTCTGCCTTTGACAAAGGCTTCTTGTAAATTTTAAGTCTGTGATGATTAACAAGCAAGGGGATTCCTTTCTCATCTATGGTTCTGATTTGAGCCGCGCCATTATCAAAACATTTTTCGACTGTGTAAGGTCCTAACCATCTTGTCATCAAATTGCCTTTAAAATATTTAAACCTTGAATCATACAACTGTTGGGCAGTGAAAAAGGTATGAAATTACTGTGTATTTTCTCATTCTTTTACTATAGAAATACTCCTTTTTACCTTGGGAAGGTAATTTATTATAAGAATTATGATGGAATTGGAAAGGTTTATGTTCATTGTAAAAAATATTACTAAAGGTTGCTTTTTGTTGATAAAACAAGAATTAAACGAAGTGAACAGCTGTACCAAAGGTGAGGCTGAGATCAATGTAACTACTGATCCATCAGCGTTGAACCACATCCAGCCAAATACAAGGAGATCTGAACAAATTGCTAAAAAGAGGTAGGGGACAGCTCGACCTTGGTCAAATTAGACAAGATGATAACTAAATGAAGGGGAGCAAATCCCTCAGGATCCTTCGATCCCGAGGGATCGCTGTTCAAACTCATCTTATTCCTTGTCTTGTCCGTCAGGGTCTAATATATAAAGCAATGTCCTTTAGTGATTAGGAGTCGAAAAAGTTCTCATTATTCATACATTTCCTCTATAATATTATGTTTATTGACTCTCGACTTTGACAGAACAACCTATATAATACCTTATGTTCGATTAATATCAAACACGCATTTCGTTTCATCTCTTAAGTTCTGAAGTAGCCCAACAATATTTCACTGGCGCTAAGGGCTCGGATTTGGTGGAATTACCTTGCTGTTTGTATTCTTAATCTTTGCTTACTGTTGCGTGAAGTTGTGTTTACTGTTTATTTCGATTACAGAGTTGATTGACTACTATTAGATTGAGTATAGATTCATTAACAAATTGTATTGCGATTTTATCATTTGCAAGAAGTACATTAGTTGTTCTTTTATCTTGCTATCATTGTGAAAGCTTTGCTGTTATGTATTCAATTCTAGTTTCTGTTCTATTGGTTTATGATAATTGATTATTGTGTAGTCTTGGTTGTCGACAGGATTAGAGTATGGAGATTAGTTGCTTGATTAAGTTAAAATTATAATTGCTGTTCAATTCATGTTGTTGTTCCATTTCTATTTATTGCTCATTTCTTATTCATAGCTTTAGATTAGCAAATAGATTGGTTGCGGTTGCTGTGTATGCATAGGAGTTACAAGTTGCTGTTCCTTTATAGCCTTTGAAGTTCCTTTCAGTTATTTTCATCAAAAAATAGTTTGAGTTTGATTTCATTTCGATTGCTTTAAGAACAAGATCACCAACTGTAGAGGACACTGGTTATTGCTTCCAAGTTCCCAGATTGGTTATCTTGCATCGATTTCTAAGGGAAGGAGTTATTGCTACTGTATCCCTGATCGATGGTTTGCAGATTGATTTCAGAGCATTTCCATTTATGTTCTTGTAATTAGATTTCTTTACAAGCATCCATTTACTCTTGTATTCAGAATTATGTACTACATCTTCATAGCATTACTCTTAGTTAATTGCAGCCTCAGACAGAGTACACTCTTGAAATAAAAGGTCACTCCCGGATTGATAATTAATGTATGCTAATTAGGTGTTTGAAAGATACCTTTTTATTACTCAACATTTTTGCGCCGTTGCCAGGGAGAGTGTATGCCATTTTAAAGGAGTGATGCACAACTAATTTTCTTCTACTTGCGAAGAACTGGGTATTAAAGACGGAAGGTAAGAACCTGCGCACTGGGCAAGAAACACACTTGCTCACAGCCCACTTCACAACAGAAGTAGGTAAGCTTCTTTCTTTGGGTAGGAACAAAGGTTTGTTTTCTTGAATGAATAGACCAACTAAGAAAAAAAAAATTCCTCCTAAAATTGAAAAACCTAAGGGACCGGTGACCCTTGGGCGGACAACTTTTATTGACGAAATCCTTAAAAGAACTGAATCTTAGCCATCAGTAGGATTTAGAAAAGCTATTTCTAGACAGCCTACTAGTTCCCTTCAGGCTACAGAGTCACCATCTGAAGCCTTTGCTGAGATACACAGTCAAACAGAGGGAATTGAGCAAGATTCCCAAGAAATTGAGAATCCTTGCATAATTTCCCCTCAAGAAGGGAACTCTAGTAATCTCTGAGAAGGAGAAGGGGAAACAGGAGAAATAGGAGAACCAATATCTCCTATCGAAATATTCCAAATAGTAAGCAGTCCGGATAAAGGAAGTGTTGTTAAACTCAATCAAAATCAAGGTCTTGAAACACCTCAAGGAATACTTATTATTCCAGACCAGGGAAGTGCTGTCAAAGCCATTCCTGCTCCTAGTCACCCTAGGAATTCCCTTGAGATCCTACTGTTAGTATGAATCTTTTGTGAAGTGTGCGAAAAATACCACTTTAGCTATGCATAACTTATAGCCCTAACATCAAATGTGGCTACCAATATCTTCAGATCTGCAGTTAATTGATCAAGACAAGTGCTGCAAAAAACCAGATCTATGCATAGAAAGACATTAAGCAGTAAAATTAAGGGTTTGCTCCATACATCCAATAGACAAGACAAGAACAATGTTTTTTGAAAGAATTTTTGTATTAAGGGCACCTGGGAGGAAAACAAGAAGGTGTTTCCAATTCTCCTCAATGGGATGGGTTCTTGGAAGTCCTTAGCACTTCAGATCTAGCATTTCTCTCTCCTGTTGGTGTAGAAAACCCAGACAAAGATAGAGCTCAAAGGGAGCTCACACAGCAAATAATGGAAAATATGACAATGATAATGGCTCAAAGTCAGACCAAGAGTATAGATCCAGAGTGTTCTAATAGGCAACAAAAGGTGAAGAATGGTAGGAGAAACCCTCCTATTTATAACAAAATATTGGGTCATTCTAGATCTTGGTGCATGATTAAAATAATTTTAACCAAATCTAGATCCACCTTTTATGGAATATTTTATTATATTTGTTGGAGGGAAAAAGTATTTGACTTGGGTCAAATCCCTTTATTTGTCAAAAATAAATAAATAAATGATTTATTTATCTTTTTTAAGGAAGTGGTTGAAAGATAATCAAATAAATAATGATTTATTTAATTATTTGTGGGTGATTTGGTCATATTTAACAAGGAATATTATCTAAATAAGATTTAAATAATTATTCCTAGAAAATAATAAGATAAATAAAGGTTTATCTAATTAATTTTTTTGTTTTGGGTTAAACATGATTAGGAATAATAATTAAATTATGGTTTAATTAATTATTCCATGAGGAAAATCAAACAAATATAGGTTTGTTTAATATTTCCTTTTGGGGTTTCCTGTTTAGACCATAAACAATCTAATAAATGTGGTTTATTAAGTTATTTAACATAGTGAAGGCAATTTTACTTAGGGTAAAATTGGTCTTACATGGTGTACTTGGGTCCATCTAATGATGATAGGTTAGATGACCAAAAAATGGTGTAACACTCCCGAAGTTGAGGGATAAGCTTTTGACCAAATGACGAGAATAAAATCAAAATCGACGGAACCTTGACAAACACTCTGTTTGCCAATATCCTCTAGTAGATACTGCAGTTAATGCACCTATGAAGGCAATTCCCCTTCAACATATTCCCACATTTCATGGTCTAACATCAGAAGATCCAGATGCATTTTTGTTTGAATTTGATGTGTTATGCAGGGGATATGATTATACCACCGATCCCCAAAAACTAAAATTATTCCCTTCTACATTAAAAGGGGCAGCCTTACGATGGTTTATGGGATTAGGCGGGGGTGTCATAACTGACTGGGATCAGATGAACGCTGCATTTTTAAAGAAGTATCAAGATTATTGCAGGTCTCAGGAACTAAAAGATGAAATATTCCAGATGACAAAAAAACCAAATGAAACCTTGGAAGAATATGTGGAACGGTTTCAATACAATCTTCAGAGATCTCCCTATGCATCCTTACCCTTACCTAATAATGTGTTGAAAACTACATTAATTAGGGGAATGAAAGATCAATGGGTTGAAACATTGAATATTATGGGAAAAGGTGATATATATCAGGAAAGTTATGCTGACATCATTGATTTGTGTATTAGGAGTTCAAGGGGCAACACAAGGCTAAAATCAGCAGAACGTGATATGATTACAAGAGACAACAAGACCTTTAATGAATGTGTGACTCATGCAGAGATTGGAAACTTGCTGGAAGATTTTAAGAAAGACATACTTGGGACTCTAACAACACAATTCGATATTATGCAAGCCAAACAGAAGCAAGAAGAAGCAGAGAAAAATTTGGCGATATTCTGTCCTAGATGCAGGAAGAAACACAACCACAAAGAATGTCCGTTGGATGTAATCAAAGTCTGTGCCATTTTCCTGAAATATCACCCTACAGAAGGATGTCCCTCACTTCATGGCTTAAAATTAGTTTATAAGGAGGCAGAAGAAGAATCAGAAGTGGCATGTCTGCTTAATCAGCGCCGACAATGGCAGCCATGACAATCAGGTATGCCAACTGATCCATTTTCTTCTTTTCAGCCTCCTCAATATAATGCTCAGCAATATAGTGGAATGTGGCAAAATCAACCACCTTTCCCCAATTGGTCACAATAGCCATTCCCTACAACATCTTGGCCAAATCAAACAAATCAAAATAATTGGCCTAGCTTTCCTTTCTGCCCACCGTTTTGGCAAAACAATAACTATCCAACACAATGGTCCCCCTCTACTTTGCAGAGTCAGGCCTGGAAGTCAAACTGGCAAAGACCTACAAATCAGCCAGCTGGAACAATCCCTCTCTCTCAACCTACACTGCTAGCTCCCTATATAAATCCCCAGACCAACTTAAGACCACAACTCCCAGCCCAACCCAACCCAAACCCAAACAATAGGCTAGTTGAGTCTATCCAAATAATAGAACCCCCAGAATTAGAAATCGAACCGAGGGAGTGCAATGACCTTCAATTAAGGTCTGGGCGCATAGTAGAAACAAAGAGAAACAACGATGTTCATATTGAAGATCTGTTACCTATAGAACAAACATTACAGAAAGAAAAGGAAGTTCAACAACATGATCAACAACAAGTAACAACTTCCTCTCCACCATTCCCAAAACGATTAATCATACCACGCCCATTAGAACATCCTAATTTTGATCTTCTGGGAGAATTAAAAAATTTGTGTATAAAAATCCCTCTCCTCCAAGCTATCCAAGACATTCCTATATATGCAAAAACCATTAAGGAATTATGCATAAAGAAGCCAAAGAGGAGAACAACCACCAATCCAACCGTCCAAATAGTCGGTACTTTATCTAACTTATTATCAGGGATGGAAACACCTATCAAATATGAAGACCTAGGAAATCCTATAGTGACAGTGCAAATCAATGGGTAATCATTTCCAAATTCCTTAGTTGATTTGGGAGCAACAATCAATATCCTAACAAATACTACCTGTCAAAAACTTGGCATTACATCGCTAGAACCAATAACAACCTTATTGGAATTGGCTGACTGATCGGTAGTCAAAACAGAGGGTACACTACAAGATGTAATGGTATCTGTAGATTCTTGGGAATACCTTGCTGACTTCCTGGTTATCAATCCAAAGAACCGGCTAGATGGACACTCATTAATCTTAGGTAGACCTTGGTCGGCAACTGCCGATGCTTATATTGGATGCCAACAAGGCAACATGACAATAACAAGGGGAAATCATGTTAAGAGTTTAGCTTTATACCCCCCAGCCCAACCAAGTCTATCAATAATCAAAACAAGAAAACAAACTGTATCATATATTATGGAAAATATGAGATCACCTCTAACTATAGAAAATGCTCTTGATTTCAAAGATCAAACAGAGGATGATATCATTAATAGTTTTATTAATAAACCACAAATCAGATCTCATTTGCAATGTCACATGATCAAGGAAGCATTTGATAATAAAGAAGAAGAAGTTCCTTTGAAAGACATTCCTGATCAAGTAATACCCACTACTTCTGTGTATAATAGCAAGACTGTAGAAATTGAGCTGGGAAAAAATTTAAACATTAACAAAAATTTGACTGCTGAACAAGAAGAGAAGTTGGTCCAACTATTGCGGAAATACAAAGCAGCCTTTGCATGGGATTACCCCGATATGAAAGGAATTGACCCTCAATTGTGTACACACCACATCTATATTGAAAAAGACGCAAGACCCATTCGCCAACCCCAAAGAAGACTAAACCCTCACCTCAAAGATATTGTGAAAGCTGAATTACAAAAACTATTGGATGTTAATTTCATCTACCCAATATCTGATAGCAAGTGGGTCTCTCCATTAGTAGTGGTACCAAAAAAGAACGGAAAGTGGAGAATATGTGTAGATTACCGTGAACTTAACAAGGCAACACAGAAAGACCACTTCCCCCTTCCTTTCATTGACCAGGTATTAGACACATTAGCAAGAAATAAATTCTTTTCTTTCCTCGATGGCTTTAGTGGGTACAATCAAATCTAGATTGCCTCTGAAGACCAAGACAAAACTAATTTTACCTGTCCATGGGGGACATTTTCCTACTGAGTCTTACCCTTTGGCCTATGCAATGCCCCTGCTACATTCCAAAAGGCCATTCTCAGCATCTTTGTAGACTTAATAAATGAAGGTCTCCAAGTATATATGGATGACTTCACACCTTATGGGGATGACTTTGAGCCAGCATTAGAAAATTTAGAAAAGGTGTTGCAAAGATGTATTGACACTAGGCTTTGTTTAAGCCATGAAAAGTGTCATATGATGATGACCGAAGGAGTTATCTTAGGGCATTATATTTCAGCAGCTGGAATTCAAGTGGACCCAGCTAAAATTCAAATAATCTTGTTAATACCCACACCCACCACACAAACAGAGGTACGTAGCTTTCTTGGATTTTCTGGTTACTATAGAAGATTTATAGAACATTATTCTCGAATAGTTGCACCTTTATATGCACTAACTGGAAATGTTGATTTCACTTGGACAGATAAATGTGACAATGCCTTTAATGATCTGAAGAAGCTTGTTTCAACAGCCCCAGTGCTGAGGGGCCCAAATTGGAATTTTCCATTCCAAATTTCATCTGATGCCTCAGACACAGCAATTGGAGCAGTACTTGGGCAGGAGGAAGACAAGAAGCCATATGCAATCTATTATATTAGCAAAAATCTATCTCCTGCTGAATTAAATTATACTGTGACTGAGAAGGAATTTTTAGCTGTAGTACATGCTATAAATAAGTTTAGACATTATATAACTGGGTATCCTGTAGTACTATATACTGATCACTCTGCCATTAAATTTTTAGCAAATAAACCTGTTAAAAATGGAAGAGTGACAAGATGGTTGATTTTATTGCAGGAATTCGACATTACAATCAAAGATAGACCTGAGAAAGAGAACCCTGTAGCTGACTTTCTGTCAAGAAGGCCAAAGCCAACAGATATAGAAGCAGTTGAAGACCACTTCCCAGATGAAAATTTGTTCGCTGTTACTGTCAGAACCCCATGGTATGATGATATAGAAAATTATTTAGCAATAGGTAAATTACCTAAACATCTATCCCTTAATGAACGAAAGAAGATAATACAGCATAGTACCCGATTCTATTGGATTGGGGGCTACCTATTTCACACAGGTGCAGATATGCAAATAAGAAGATGCGTTCGGGAGGATGAGGTATTTGACATTTTGAAAGCATGCCATGATGGACAGTGTGATGGGCATTTTGCAGATCGTAGAACTGCCCATAAGGTTTTACGAACATATTATTATTGGCCTACTATCTTTAAAGATGCCAAGAAATTTGTGCAGGCTTGTGATAACTGCCAAAGGGCAGGTCGCCCTGGGCAGTCTGATGAAATGCCTTTGAACCCTCAACTAATGATTGAACCATTTGAACGCTGGGCCCTTGAATTTGTTGGTCCTATTAGCCCTCCATCAAACCAAGAAACATACATTGTAGTTGCAACCGAGTATGTAACTAAATGGGTTGAAGCAGAGGCTCTTTCAAAAGCCACAGAGGACTCTGTAATATAGTTTCTTTTCCAAATATTTGTGCGATATGGTCTCCCAAGGGACATAATCACATATGGAGGACCACAGTTTGTAGGTAATAAATTAGCTAAAACACTACAAAACTACCACATTCAGCACAAGATTACAACCCCATACCACCCATAGGCCAATGGCCAAGTTGAGAGCACGAACAAAGTAATTGAATCTATATTAACAAAAACTGTTGCCTCACATAGAAGTGATTGGGCCTACAGATTTCCAGAAGCATTGTGGGTGTATCGAACAACGTGGAGACCCACTACGGGGTATTCACTATATCAATTGGTATTTGGAAAAGAACCCATCTTTCCAATAGAATTTGAAATTCAGACATTAAGAACAGCTCAGAAGGTGGGTCTAGATCTAAATGAAGCCCAGGCCAAAAGACTGTAGCAAATTAATGAGTTAGATGAAATTAGGCTCTCTGCTCTTCAGCACACAGCGTTAATTCAACAACAGAGAGCAAAGTGGCATGACGCCCTGATTAAAGAAAAGATCTTCTATGAAGGAGACTGGGCACTCCTATATGATTCTAGGTTTCAGGATTTTCCAGGGAAAATCTAGACACGATGGTTTGGACCCTATGAAATACAAAAAGTGCATGATAATGGCACTATTAAATTAGCTACCATTGATGGATCTGGGCATTCCTTTAAGGTAAACGGTCATCGAGTACGATTGTATCATAAACTGCTTACCCGGGAATCCTTTTACCAACAGTTATGGGAAGATTCTACCATGGAAATTCTTGCTGAAGGGGATAACTCCTCCTCGGCACCAGTTTATTAAATCATTTCTTTTTTAAATTGTGTACATAAATTTTATTTATTTATTTGGATTATTTGTTTTAGGGAATTCATTTTTTTCAAATCTCTGCTTATTTCAGTTTTCGTTGTCTGTTTCATAGAATTCGGTTCTCTTCAAAAACTCTGTTTATTTTGTTTGTTTTGAGTTTGTTGTTTCTTTCTAAAGGAACAACACTTCTGCTGTTCCTTTCGAAAGGAACAATAGTTCCGCAGATTGTTTCTGCTATTCTTTTTAAAGGAACAACACCTTTTGAGTGGATTGCTTTTTTGTTTTAGATTAGCATTTTGAGAATTTATGATGACTCTTCTAAAGGCAAACATATTATTCATATACAATCATACAAATTAAAGCTTACTATAATCAGCAAATCAAAAGAAATCGTCATTTTTAAGGAAGTTGTTTAGTTATGATAAGAAAAATAGGAAAAAGGGACATAATCAATAACATGATTTTGCTGCCTTATTACCACTAAAACAATCTGATCGATTATGTTTATCATGTTGGTTCTTCCCATATGTTATAAATTTCTTTGATTTTTATTTATGGAGTAGGAATAAGGGCATATTCTTTTCTTTTGAGATGTTCATACTTCTTCCACCATCCCTACTCTTAAGGAGTGCTGAGCCATCCTTTATGAATAACTAGGAAAGTGCTATATGAAAAAGAAAACTATTTATATGTTCCACTAATAATTTTATGATTTGGCAGATGGAGGATAGGGGGTCTCATTAAGAGCCAGCCTACCATGATCATAAGGAATTCAGTAAAGTGGCATTCCCATCATGGTCACCAAACCAGGGATATGGTCCAATGGAAAATTGAAAAAATTAAGGAAGTCCTTGGAACAGGAGGTCTCATCATGAGCCGGCCTACCCACTTTTCACTTCTTCCAGGTGAATGGCATTATGATTTATCTGGTCACCAAGCCAGCACAATGGCCTCCATTATTCCATTTAACAAGCACTTCCTGAACATAAATAAAGGACAATGGTTCCAAGGGTGAGAAAGAAACTCTGTCAAGGTTATGGACACCTGTGGACAACAGAGCTTTGCTGATGGTATTGGAGTCACATTTATGCACATCAATAGTCATATTTAACCCTTTTTCCTATATCTCTATTTAAATATCAAATGAAAGTATGAATCCTTAGCCTTTCATTTCGAACCTATTATACATGAATATCATTACAAATCAATCATATTAGTTTGAAGTGGTAATAAACGCATCTGTACTTATGTTTATCTTAAGCTGCCCCTTCTCCTCATATTTGAATCATTAAAAAACGATTTTATATCTATTACCGATTTATCACACGCATTGATTTCAGTAATTGCTATAATTTGATTGAATATATAATAATTATGCCTACTTTTTCCTGCTGTACTACTGCTGTGCCACGCTTGCCTCTCTCAATTGACGGTCGAGGGCGACCTATCATCCATCAAGGGGGGCGCGGATGTCTTAGCCTGTAGATGCCCCGCCAAAAACTATGCTTTATTTTTACTAGAAAGATATTTATAGGTAAAGATTAAGGCAGTTAGGGCAGGGAAATCCATAGAGATAAAAAATATAGATGACTTTGTATCATGCTGCAAACTTTATGGGATCAAAGTACAATGCCTTTTGTGTGAATTTTATTTACATAATCTAATACTTGAAAACGATTGTGAATCAAATCCTAGCCCTTTTGTGGGAGATGTCCAACATCAGGCATTTATTTCTTTTGCTGTAAATCAATTAAAATGGCTTAAAGCCTATAATGCTTTCCAAAGGCAAGAAAACTAATTAGATTTGTGGGTTAGGAGTGAACCTCAGAACCCATCCCAATTTTGGGCTAGGCAGAAAAGTTTGATGACAAAGGAAGGCGTTATCCAAGCATTGGGGCCTGTCCACAAATCGATTATCTTGAATGGAACAAATTATTTCTTATCCATTAGAAACCAAACTTATATAGCAGCTAAGTTCTGGTGGAGAATTTCCAATCAGAATGTGCAAAACAATGAACCATTTAATTATAAAAACTTTGGGCTAGCTATAGACCGCTTGGTTTCCTATAGTCATTTTATTTTAAAAGAAGGACCATTCTGGCTAGGATGTAGGTTCCGAAGCCCTATTGCATGGTATCCTGCTTCAGACTACAAAGCCATTTACGAACTCCCTGAAGGACAGACAGAACATGTTTTTGAGGAATTAGCTGCACTACATGGTTTTAGGATTTTTGATGACAAACCTTATCCGGCTTATTCTTTGACTTCTCTCTATGCGAACTATAGTTTTCATGAGGACATGAAAAAGATTAAGTAGGGGGGTATGTTGGGCAGTGAAAAAGATATGAAATTACTGTGTATTTTCTCATTCTTTTACTATAGACATACTCCTTTTTACCTTGGGAAGGTAATTTATTATAAGAATTATGATGGAATTGGAAAGGTTTATGTTCATTGTAAAAAAGATGACTAAAGGTTGCTTTTTGTTGATAAAAAAGGAATTAAACGAAGTGAACATATGTACCAAAGGTGAGGCTGAGATCAATGTAACTGCTGATCCATCAGCGTTGAACAACATCCAGCCAAAGACAAGGAGATATAAATGAATTGCTAAAAAGAGGCAGGGGACAGCTTGGCCTTGGTCAAAGTAAACAAGATGATAACTAAATGAAGGGGAGCGAATCCCTCAGGATCCTTCGATCCTGAGGGATTGCTGTTCAAACTCATATTATTCCTTGTCTTGTTCGTCAGGGTCTAATATATAAAGCAATGTCCTTTAGTGATCAGGAGTCGAAAAAGTTCTCATTATTCAGACATTTCCTCTGTAATATTATGTTTATTGACTCTAGATTTTGAGAGAACAACCTATGTAATACTTTATGTTCGATTAATATCAAACACGTGTTTCGTTTCATCTCTTAAGTTCTGAAGTAGCCCAGTAGTATTTCACTGGTGCTAAGGGCCCGACTCTGGTGGAATTACGTTGCTGTTTGTATTCTTAATCTTTTCTTACTGTTGCGTGAAGTTGTGTTTACTGTTTATTTTGATTACAGAGTTGATTGACTGCCGTTAGATTGAGTACAGATTCATTAACGAATTGCATTGCGATTTTAGAATTTGCAAGAAGTACATTAGCTGTTCATTTATCTTGATATCATTGTGGAAGCTTTGCTATTCTGTATTCGATTCTAGTTGATGTTATATTGGTTTATGATAATTGATTGTTGTGTAGTCTTGGCTGTCGACAGGATTGGAGTATGGAGATTAGTTGCTTGATTACGTTAAAATTATAATTGTTGTTCAATTCATGTTGCTGTTCCATTTCTATTTATTGCTCATTTCTGATTCATAGCTTTAGATTAGCATATAGATTGGTTGCGGTTGATGTGTATGCATAGGAGTTACAAGTTGTTGTTCCTTTCTAGCCTTTGAAGTTCCTTTTAGTTATTTTCATCAGCAAATAGTTTGAGTTTGATTTCATTTCGATTGCTTTAAGAACAAGATCACCAACTGTAGAGGACACTAGTTATTGCTTCCAAGTTCCTAGATTGGTTATCTTGCATCGATTTCTAAGGGAAGGAGTTACTGCTACTGTATCCCTGATCGATGGTTTGTAGATTGATTTCAGAGCATTTCCATTTATTTTCTTGTAATTAGATTTCTTTACAAGCACCTGTTTACTCTCGTATTCAGAATTATGTACTACATCTTTATAGCATTACTCTTAGTTAATTGCAGCCTCAGACAGAGTACACTCTTGAAATAAAAATTCGCTCCCGGATTGATAATTAATGTAAGTTAATTAGGTGATTGAAAGATACCTTTTTATGACTCAAAAACAACAACGGCCAATATCCTTCTTGGAAGGTCTTCTCTTTGATGTTCTTGTCATGCCATACCTTCCTTTGCAGCTGAAATACCTTTTTGTGAAGAAGTGCTTCGATTCTGAACTCATCTAATCCATTTAGTTGCAGAAACCTCTCTTTTTGAGCATTTGATAGATCTAGATTTAATTCAACTACCATTCTTAAAGTATTGAATTCAAACTCAACTGAAATTAGAGCTTTCTTACCATATACTAGTTGATAAGGAGTGAATCTTGTTGTTGTCTTCCAAGTAGTGTTGTAGGCCCAAGTAGCTTCTACCAATCTATCTGTCCAATATTTTCTGCTGCTACTCGCAACCTTGGTGAGGATGCTCTATAAAGCTCTGTTTGTTACTTCTACTTGGCCATTCGCTTGAGGGTGATAGGCAGTAAAAATTCTATGCTTAATCTTGAGCTTCCTCAGAATATTCTTAATGAGGTGAGAGGTGAATTGTGCTCCCTGATCAGTGACTATTTCTCTGGGGTATCCAAATTTTTAAAACACATTCTCCCTTAGAAATTATTCTACTTTCTCCTCGGTTTCTACCTTCATTGCTTTTGCTTCAACCCACTTTGTCAGGTAATCAGTGCAGACTATGATATACTTATTTTGTCTGGATGGTGGATCGATAGGTCCAACAAAGTCCATGCCCCACTTATCAAATGGCTCAAGAGCCACATGAGAGTGTAAAGTTATTTCATCCCTTTTCATGGGTTTCCCCATCCTTTGGCACTAGTCACACCTGCTGGTGTATCTTCTGGAATCTTGGTGAAGGGTAGGCCAATAATATCCTGCCTGAAAAAATTTGTAAGTAGTTCTCTTTGCAGAAAAGTGGCCTCCACATGGGATGTCATGAAATTCAGAGAGGATATCAAAAGCTTCTTCCTCCCTCACACATCTCCTTAGGATTTGATCAGGGCCTATCTTGAAAATATTCCCCCCAATCCATATGAAAGGGGCGCTTTTCTGATGATTCTACTCCTCTCCCTGAATGAAAGATTAGGAGGGAGTTTTCCAGCAACCTAATAGTTGGCTATATTAGCAAACCATGGTGAGAGTGTTGATATGGAAAAGCGGTGTTCATCTGGTAGCTAGTCATCCACCATTACTTCTTCACCTACAGGGAGAACTAACCTAGAAAAAAAATCTGCAACAACATTTTCCTTTCTAGGTTTATCAACAATAGTCAAATAAAATTGCTACAAAAGTAACAACCATATAATTATCCTAGCATTCACATCTGGTTTGTTCATTAAATACTTAATGGCTGCATGGTCAGTGTGGACAAAGGTTTGATATCCAGTGACATAATGCCTGAATTTGTTCAATGCATGGAGAATGGCTAACATCTCCTTCTCAGTAACAATATAATTCAGCTTGGCCTTTGACAAATTCTTGGTGATGAAATAAATGGCATAAGGGATTTTTTCCTCCAATTGTCCTAATTCTTCCCCTACAGCTTTTTCATATGCATTAGTGTGGATGTGGAAAGGGAGAGTCAAATTTAGACCTCAGAGGATGGGGGAAGTAGTCAACCTTTTCTTAATGAGCTCGAAAGCCTCTTGACAAGGACCAGACCAAATAAACTCATAATATTTTGCCAATAACCCAAATAATGGGGAAGCCATCTTGCTGAAATCTTTGATGAACCTTCTATAGTAACGAATTAATTAGCCTAAGAAAATCCTAACATATTTCTACTTTTAGGAGCAGGTACCCTTTTGATGATAATGATTTTGTTCGGGTCTACCTATATTCGTGCTTGGGATATGGAGTGTCCTAATACAACCCTTGCCTTCTTCAGGAATTCACACTTTTCTGGGCTCAAGGAGAGATGCATATCAATGAAACTTCTTAGTACTTTACCCAAATTGGAGAGAGCTTCCTGGAAGTCATCCCCATATGGTGTGAAATCATCCATGTAGATTTCGACAGAGTCTTGGAATAACTCAGAAAAGATGCTCAGGACATCCATTTGGAAGGTGGCTGGGGCATTGCATAGCCCAAAGTGTAGGACTCTATAAGCAAAGGTACTCCAAGGGTAGGTGAAAGTAGTCTTAGCTTGGTCTTCAGGGCTAATTTGAATCTGATTGTATGCACCGAACCCATCTAAGAATGAAAATAACTTGTTCCCTATAAGGCCATCCAAGGCTTGGTCTATAAAGGGAAAAGGGAAATGATCTTTCTTGGTGGATTTGTTAAGTTCTCGATAATCAACACAAATTCACCACTTCCCATTCTTCTTTGGGACTAGGAAAAGAGGAGATACCCACTCACTGTCGAATATAGGATATATGAAACCTGCATCCAATAGTTTCTGCAGCTCTTCTTTGACTATGTCCTTCAAAGAAGGGTTCATCCTTCTTTGGGGTTGTCTCACAGGCTTGCATCCTTCTTTAATGTAAATGTGATTCATGCATACTGAAGGATCCACCTCTTTCATGTCCTTGTAATCCCAAGCAAATACTTCAATATTTTCTTTCAAAAGATAGCATAACTGCTTCTCTTCTTCATTTGAGAGGTTTGGGTTGATTTTTCAGAGATCTAGACGGGCCAAAATCAATAGCCTTGGTGGTTTCAAAGGTTGTCTCAACTGAGTGCACTTCCATCCAAGGTTGGCTTTCAGACTCTTTGACTAAGGTTTCGAGAGGAGTGTTAGTAGAGGACTTGTTTTGAATGGCATGGTTGATGAGTTCATCTTCATCAAGTTGCCCCCTCTAAGAATAACATCTAAGGTACACATAGGGGCATTGTTATATAACTCATATTCTTCATCCTCCAACCATATAGGGAGATCATGATCAATGGAAGGCTAGGCTAGAGGATATAACACTATCTATTTAGACAAAGGCCCATTTTTGATAGTCATATTTCTAGCCCGACAACTAATATAAGCATCTGCAGTGGCTAACTAAGATCTCCCTAAGATGAGAGGATAACCATTAAACTTGGGTTTTGGTTGCAATACCAGGAAATCTATAGGATACTCCCAAGAGTCAATGGTAACCATAACATCCTCAAAAATTCCTTCTGGAGTTACTGTGGATCGATCTACAAGTTACAGAATTGTTGTGGTTTTCCTCAAAGTCCCTTGGAGATTAACTTTCAGCATAGTTTCCTTGGTCATGATATTGATAGAAGCCCCTAGATCGATCAGAGTGTTGGGGACTATGACACCATCTATATGCACATTAACAACTAGACTACTAGGGTCCAGGTATTTTGGAAATATCACCTTCCCCAGCATCAGGTCAGACAGTGGTCCTACCACATTGATCGTGGGAGTATCTCTCTTCCTTCTCCCAGGTTTCTTGAAGAAATTTTCTTTGATGAGCCTATTGTAGATAGGGACATCCTTAATGGCCTGGAAAAGTGGTATCTTTACACACAAATTTTCCAATTCTCCCAGGAGTTCAGTCTCCTCTAGGTGTGCTGACTAGGGTGGATAAAGCGCTCGGGAAAAGGAGGTTGTTGGATTTGAGTGTTATCTTCTTCCTTTTCCTCCTCAACCTCTATAGGTAGAGATGGGGGATGGCTTTCTGGGAGTACTCTTCCTGACCTGAGATTAACCTCCTATTTCTCCACAAGATAAGCTAGATGAAATGTTTCTCCACTAGGGGCCTGCTGTGCCTGTCTGTTGTTCAGGTTCGGATTGGGCTGTGCAGGTATATGTAGCCTAGGTGGAGCAGCATGAGTAAGCTAAGGTTGAGGTTGGGGTGGAGGCATTAGAGTAGGTAGTTGATTTTGTTGAGGCCTCCACCCTTGGGATGGATTGTTCCACTGAGGTTGTTGTGGAACGTACTGCTGAAATGGTTGGTTTACTGGCTGAGGATGGTATGAAGGGTTGGAAGGCCAAGTAGGAGGTTTAGAATAGGATGGATAATTGGGGGTGTACCAAGGTTGCATGGGTGCACTCTGATTGTTGTAATACTAAGAGTAAGGTGCACCTTGCATACCTTGTTAATATGGCCGAGGGCCTTGAGGCCTTCTCTGGTTGATGAAATAGAGTTGCTTTGGAATTGTTTCCCCACCTTGATATACAACTTTAAGTCCAACTAAGGAGGGACAATTGTCTATGGAATGATTTTATTCACAGACTAAGAAAACCTCTATGACATTCAGTGGACATTCATTTCTTGGGTGCTTCCTGGTACATCTAGAAAAAAATATGGCTAGGGCTCTCTCTTCTTCCTCTTGCTTCCTTTTGACCTGCATTGTGTCCATTTGCAAATAAAAGGTGTGCAAAATGTCACTCTTTAAGTCCTCTAGCATGTTTCCAATTTCATGTTTTATGCAGGTGGAAGAGGAAGGGGTATTAGATGTACTTTGGCTATCTCTTCCCTTCTTCTTAAATTCCCTAGAATGGTTCTAGAAGACAGTTTTGATTGTTTCATAGGGTTGTTGGTAGATATCTCCTCCTGATAACATATTCAAGGTTTCTATCATCTATTCACTGATCCCTTGAAGAAGTACAAGTTTAAGTGAGTTAGGATCAAGAGTATAGTTGGCTCTCTTATAGTTCAATTGAAACCTCTCTTCATAATCCTCTAAGGATTCATCAGGCCCTAGAGTCATCCTAAATATCTCATCCTTAGTGTCCTTGGACCTACAATAGTCTTTGTACTTGGTGCTGGAGGTCTCTTCCATTTGTGCCCAGGTAGTTATGCTATCCCTAGGCAGATCCATGAACTAGTGCAAGGCTGCATCCTTAAGGGTGGATGGGAATAGCTTCAAATTCTGATCATCAAAGGTGTAGTCATAAGTCCTACAAACAACAACAAATTCAAACATGAATGTGTCAGGGTCCTTAGAGGTAAGTCCATGGAAGTGTGGAAGAGCTAAGGGGCTAATGTTTTTCATCTTAGTTTCCCCATATACCCCTCTTATGGGAAAGGCTATCTGGGTCCCAGCCATGGTTAAGATAGGTGAAGTAGGTCCCTCAGTTGAAACAAGGTATTCTTCTTCTTCCCCAATAGGATCCTCAAAATATTCAGAAGGCTCTCCTATAGGGGGTTAAATCTCACTGCCACTGAAGAAGAGTGAAGGGTGGCTAGGATTTGATGTGGGGATTTTAGGTAAGATTTGTCTTTGGGTATTCCTAGTCCTACGAGGCATGAAAATCAGATCTTTTTGTATTTTTTCAATATTTCTGAAATGTCATGAAAAGAAAGGAAAGCAGAAAATAATGCTAAAAAAAAATCAAAAAATCTACTAGACACCTCCTCGGCAATGACGCCAAAAAGTGGTGAGCCTTGGTATTGCATCAAGAGTGATGCAACTCCCAGGGGCTTCCCTACTTTACTTTATCAACCTGGGGTTCGAACAAACTTTGAGGTGATAGTGTTATATACAGAGTAGATGGATTCTGTTCATGTCATCCTCTTCTTCTTTACGAAAGGGTGCTACTTCTAGGGGTTCTCAGTGAAGTCTGTCACACTTCAATGAAACTAAACTGAATTGCAAAAATGAAATGATAGAAATGTAACTAATTTAATGTGCAGGAAGGAAATGAATTTAAGAAACTAAATTAGATTGATGAAAAGAAATGACAGGAAGGAAAATAATTTAATTTGCAGAAAACAAATAGCAGAAAGGAAACTAATCCTAAACCATACTTAACTTGGCCAAATGGCTAAATGCACTCTACTTATCCTATGATCTATCTACCATGCTTCTATCCATGCAAATAGGATATCCATGACTTAATTCTAATTAAAAGGAGTTAATTTGCAGCTTGGAGGGAAGAAAAAGGCTAAAAGAGGCTAATGGGGGGTTTAACACATGAAATGAGGTTTGGAAGCAGAAAGAGGGGGTTAAACCCTTATAAAACCTTATGATAGCATGAGAAATGACTTTGGAGCAGACACACCTAAAAAATGCAATGGCGGAGTGCGATGGAGGACAAAATTTGTCATGTGTGATGTTGCAATCACAACTTTGCAAGTTTAAAGGGATAGCAGTAAGTATTAACAAGAATGAACTAAGTTGTGCAAAATGTGAAGTACGATGAGTGACGTGGCAGGTCGTGAATCACAATATCGCAAGTTTAAAGGAATATCGGTAAGGATAAACAAGAATGAACTAAAATGTGTTGGGTGTGGAGCCTAATTTTCTTGTTTACTTTGTATCACAGCGTTGGACCCCTGTACCTTAATGGGGCGGCAACGCTGCCTATAATTAAACGATGCTTGGGGGGTCTAGGGGGGGTGGCTGCGACTTTATGGAGCCCTTCCTTGGCAGGGGGTTTCGGGGGAAGCGCCCCTGAAGCTAAAAAAATATGTAAAATTTCCTTGTAAAAGTATAATAATTTCTAGTCAATCTGGGCCGTTCATTAGGCAGATGATCTAACGGTAGAAGTTATGTTTAGTTTAGGGTTTTTTTCCCTAGAAGGCAACCCCTCGCTTGTATGAGGGTAGTATATTGCGGGAGACTGTGAGAGAGAACAAAGGATATTACATCGGATCTGCTGTAGGTTGTGTTTCTTCATTTTGTTGGATAATAGAAAGGAAGGACTGGTTGTTCGGGGTGGACGTAGCCCAAACTGGGTGAACCACGTATATCTGTGTCTCTCTGGTTTTATGTGTTTTGTGTGCTTGTGTTTTCTGCATATTTTATGTGTTGCATTGCTATGTAATATATAATTTTCTAAAAAAATGTGCGAAGTGCGAGTGGCGACGCAGTAAAAGTTGCGGGTTGCGATCTGTGATGTGGTAAGTTCTGTGAAGTGCGAAGTGTGACAAGTGAGGTGGCAGAGTTATCGCATCAATGGAATGAGTGGTAACTGTTATGTGAAAATTTAATTTGTGCAATTTGTTATTTCACAATATCGCAATTGCAAGAACGAGTGGTAAGTGTTAAGGGTAAAAGCTAAAGGATGCGAAGTGCGATTTGCGACGGTGACGTGGCAATGGGAACGACAGCGGGGTGCGATTTCACAATATCACAATCGTAGGAACCAGTGGTAAGTGTTAAGAGAGAAAAGGTAAACGGTGCGAAGTGCGATTTGTGATTTCACAATATTGCAATTGCAAAGAACGAGCGGTAAGTGTTAAAGGTAAAAGGTAAATGGTATGAAGTGTGATTTTCGATTTCGTAATATTGCAATCGCAAAGAAGGAGTGGTAAGCATGAAAGGTAGAAGGTAAATGGTACAAAGTGCGATTTACGATTTCGCAATATCGCAATCGCAAGGAATGAGCAGTAAGTGTTAATGGTAAAAGCCAAATGTTGAAATTTACGAAGTGCGACATATAGTGGCAGGAGACTCGAGGAGAAAAGGCAGAGGTCGGGTTTTTAGTGGTTTTGAATGGTTTTTTACGTGTTTTTCATAAAAAGGGTAAGGTGGTCGTGAACAGAGGAAAAAAAGATAAATAAGGCTTTGAAGGGCTTAAGTGTGTTAGGAAAAGAAAAGGTAAGTACAACGTTAAGATGAGAAGAAAAGGAGGGGAATGGAGGCGTAAGAGAAGTGCTTAGAAATGAAACACACTTGCGGATTATGCACGAGAAATAGACAGAAATGCATGATAAAATAGTGAAAGAAAGGCTTGGACTTGGTAATACAATTTCTTCCCAAAACTCAAACAGAAAGCAATTTTGGCCTGTGGGAAGGTCTACCCTACTCAAAATCTATTGACAGAGATGAGAGGAGGGACTTGACCATAGTTTTTGGAGTTTTTCCTCTATTTACTACACATAAGCAATTATAAACTACAACAACATGAAAACTAAACAACAATGAAACTTATCAGAAGAAGATCTAACTTAAATGGTAGAAGCAAAACTAGCTAAATGACAGAAAGGAAAAGATAGTAACAACAGAGAAGCTGAGGCACATGGATTGGGCCCTAACCCACGAGCCTAGCCCTATGAAACTTAAATCAGTCGAATGAAATCAATATTCTCATTTCATAAAAGAATAACTTCATACATCTCTGAGAGTTTGATCACTGAATAAAACAAAAATATCAATAGCTCACAACAATAGTTCTGAATGGAATCGAGACTAAAATAGAATAAATCTTCCTAGATCTAGATCTGCTCTATTTATTCTATAGGGAAGCTACCAACATCTCCCTATAAAATGGAAATTTATTCTACTTGACTCCCAGTGAGAAAGGATTGGGTGCACTCTTCTTTGAGTTTCTTGGCTACCTTTGGAATTTGAATTGCTGGAGAGAATCCTTGGGAATCCTTTGGCTGCTTTTGGAATTTGAATTGCTGGAGAGAATATTTAGGATCCTTCAGTTGCCTTTGAGGGTGGGCAACCCTCCTATAATTCCTCTTTGCTGTCCCCTCTAAGTCTTTATGATAAAATCCTTATAAAAATGATTAATAATTCCTTATTTTATGCACTCAACCTTATATTAGGAACTCAGAGTATGTTAGCCTAAATCACCACCTATACTAGCATCATAAAACCAAACAATAATAAAAATTCAAGAAACAAAGATCTAAGAAGTAAAAAAGGTGGCTGTTAACCCCTCCAAATATGTCTAATGATGGAGCTCATCACCAAGACCAGTCGGAAAATCAGTGGTTGGATCTAGATGGATCTATAAGGTGAGGCAGGCAGTCGATGGGAGTGTGGAGAAGTACAAGGCCATATTTGTGGCCCAGGGATTCTCACAAGTTGAGGGGATTGAATATGAGGAGACCTTCACACCTGTTGTGAGGTACTCATCGATTATATCTATCCTTGCACTCTCAGCGGAGATGGGGTGGCATATTCATTAGATGGATGTGAAAATTGCGTTTCTCAATGGATTTATTGAGGAAGAAGTGTACATAGAGTAGCCAGAGGGTTTTGAGATCTTTGACAATGAGTCGCATGTGTGTCGCTCAAGAGATCACTTTATGGGCTAAAGCAAGCACCTTGTGCTTGGTACACTCAGATTGACAGCTATTTCACTGGGTTGGGCTTCACCAAAAGTGAAGCAGATGCGAACCTGTACCAGATTGTGGCTGATGGTAACCTCTTGATCATCGTACCTTACGTTGATGATCTAATTTTGACAGGTGATGAGAAATTGATAACTTCTTGAAAGGAGGATCTTGCAATGGAGTTCAAAATGAAGGACATGGGATTCCTTCACTATTTTCTTGGTCTGCAAATATGGCTGTGGGATGCTGAGCTATTTTTTTCTCAAGGAAAGTATGCCAAAGAGATTCTGGGTAAGTTTCACATGGAGAGATGTAAACCCATGGAGACTCCTCTTCCAGGAAATTAGAGGAAGGAGGATGCTACTTCAGGAGAGCTAGTGGACGCTATTGTCTACATGCAGCTAGTGGTTTCATTGATGTAATTGGTGAACACCATACCAGACATTTGATACGTAGTTAACCACTGAGTCAAGCTATGGTTAAGCCGACCAATCTCTTTTCGAAGGAGAGGAATCATGTCTTGAGATATCTCAGGGGCACCACAGAGTATGGATTATGGTACAGACAGATAGAGGGAGTGAAGCTTCAAGGCTTCACGAATGCAGATTGGGCAGGAAGTCCATCAGACAGAAAGAGCACATCAGGAGGGATCTTCAACATAAAATCGACAATAGTTTCTTGGTACAACATGAAGCAGCGATATGTGGCACTCATTTTAGCTGAGGCATAGTACATGGAAGAAAGTCAGGCTGCAGGTGAGGCCATCTGGATGAGAAAGATCCTGGTTGGTTTGTTTGGTTCTTAGATGGATCCGACAGTGATACATTGTGATAACCAGAGTTGCATTAAACTCTCGGTTAATATAGTATTCCAAGATAGGTCCAAGCACATAGACATTTGATACCACCATCTCAGATATTGTGTGTAGAGGCATATTATGTTACTTCAATACATTCACACGGAATATCATGATGCAAATATTTTGACGAAGGCGCTCACCATGAGCAAATTCGAATACCATACAGGCATGATTAGGGTGGTAGGTAATCCCTTTATTGTTGAGAGGGAGTGCTGAAAGTCAAAAAGAAATTGTAGCACACACACTAGTGTGGGACCACAGGTCCTAGCAATACATTAATGTGAAAGCCAATTTAATTTAATAAATTGGTACAATGTCCAATTTAATTTCCCCTTAATTAAATTGGAGAATAAAATGTAATCTTATCTCATAATCACTTGTAATAGTTAACTGAGTGTGATAAACTTAGTTAGCTCATGAATTTCGAGTTGAGGGTGGTTGGTCAGGCATGCAGAGTGATTCCATTAGTTATGGAGTTTGAGTTGTAGTTAGTGCATTGGTTTAATGCATGAGTAATCAGTTAGCTCAGTTAGGTAAGTTAAAGTTAGTTGAACAAGTTGTAACTGTTTGTGTCACTAGTGAGAGCTCAAGTGAATTAAATCTTATTTAATTCAAAATCAGTGATCTACCATGCAACTGATGATTTACTATTAATAGCTGCATGCATGTCAGTTCCAGTGGAGACCCAATTGAGAAAAAAGTTAAAGGGATGTTAACTATCAGTTGTATAATTAGAAGGTTTCTTGCATGCAACCAAACATCCATTGGATTTCCCATGATCCTTGCACAACTTTGGAAGGCTGAAATTCATAAAGAATAGGGATTGCATTCCACATGAATTTCACAAACAAGGAAGGTTGATTAGAGGCTGAGAATTGGCTAAGTATTGGTCGATTTTGTCCGGGTCAGTGTGAGACAGTTGTGAGAGTGCAGGAGACTCTTGTGAGAAGAGTGCATTTTAATTGTTTCATGATTCCATAGTGAATATACAATAGAAGATAGAGGGGTTTTGAGCAGCAAGCTTTCCCTGGGAAAATACCTGTGTTGTGGTTTTATTTTCTTCTTTCTTTACTTGTTGTGATTGGAGATTGTGTTTATTTTCCGTAATTGACTTGTAGAAGGATTCAATATCTAGATTTAGTACATTTCTTGACCGGATTGAATCCATTGATATGCATATGTTTGTATAATTTCTACATGATATAAAGTATGAATTAGATGATAACGATTTGATATATGTATGCTAGTGTTATGCATGAGAAACATGTATATATGCAGATCCCATTAATAATAGTCGCACATATATTTTGACTTGAGTATAGACATAATCATTGTTATGACAGTGAACGAGTCATGTATTGTTTGTTGATTGTATTCATAAATATGTTTGTTGTGGTATTGATGGGAAAGAGTTTGAATTAGATCTATCTTGTTATATCAATGATCTGGTTACCGAAGGGCATTTTCCAATCTTGGTATGCAGTGAGCATATTTGTTTAATCAGTGTATGGTTTCAGAGGTGTAATTGGTACTCAATTATTCAATATTTGTTTTCAAAGATTGGTTTTCAGTATTTGATCATATTGTTGGGTGTGGGTCCATTTTAAAAATTTGATGAAAGGTGGCCTACAATTTTTGGTTTGAGACAAGTGGATCCAATATGAAAATTATGAAACATGGTCCACATAGGTGTTGAGTGTTGGAGTCTTCAGTGAGGGAGTCAGAGCTTCCTTCCGGTAGGATTCGGTAAACTCGATAAATGGGTAGTAGCTTCCTTCCAGTAGGAATTGGAGAATGAGTGGAGGTTGTAGCCTCCTACAGGTAGGAGCCTGTGTGCTAGCAAGATTTTGTTCTAGTACACAATTTAACAATAATTTGTTTATAAAAAATGAAGAATACATAATGATAGTAGTGGTGATTTTCTCCCACATTGTGTTCCCACCTAAAATCCCAGTGTCCTTATGTGTCATTTATGTGTTATGGTTTATTTTCTCTTACTACTCATGGTTAATGAATAATGAATGGGTAATGAAACAATGATTCAATGTTTATGTTAAAAAACTAATGAAAATTGTAAAAGATTGGTAATATGCACATACACGAATTTCATTGACTGAAGGCGTGTACACATGTGAGTTGTGTAAATAAAAATAGTGTACACTTTTCTGAATTTGAAATCGAAGACTAAGTGAAATAAAAATACTGATTCACCCCCCCTCCCCCTCTAAGTATTTTTCCTAACAATTGGTATCAGAGCAGGTCTCTAGAGTGAAGCTTAACAACTTGAGAGTAGATAAGGGACCATGGGAAATAAACACAAAAAAATATAGTACAAAATAGGAAGAAAATTCAATACAATTGTGGCAGTGAAATTGACATATCTGATGCAAAGTAGTATTAGAAACCAAATATCAAGGGAAAAAATATTGAAACAAGACAAAGATTTTTCAGATTTAGGAGTAGCTCCTTTTCTATTGATCAAGAATTAAGAAGATAATTAATACAATGAAAAGGAATTATCAAGTTTTGGTTTTTTCTCTAATTGTAATCATGATGAATATTGTATAAATGATTTCCCATTCCCTTTCTCATGTAGTGATGATGATAATATATCAACTAAAATTTCTCTTTTGGGTAGAAGTGAAAGTAATCATTTAATCATATTCAAATATAATGGCCTTAGAAACATATATTAAAAGGCTAAAAACTCATAATAGAGACCATAAAAAATTATTGAAACTTTTTTATGAAAGGTACTATGCCTACAAAGAAGAAGTTATCAGGTTAAAGGCTTAGCTGGAGGAAGAAAGAAAAATTGAAGAAGGAATAAGGAAGCAGTATAAGGAAAGGGAAGATTAGTGTAAAAGAATTGAGGATGAAGTATATTTATTAATAAATGAACTCATAAATAAAATCAATGAGGAGGCAACGAGAACTGAAGAAGATGCAACAATCAAGGAGATTAAATAAATAAGCAATTATTGTGAAGGAATTGAAGCATAGATCATCTCTCTCAAACATGATCGTGAAAATAAAACACACGATATGAGATGATAGCCTTCAAGTATTTGAATAATAAGAAAACAATATTAAAGAATAGATCATCCAGTTAAGAACTCAATTGGAAAATAAAATAGAAGAAAAAGAGGTTGAGGTAAGCATATTAGAAGGTAAATTAGCAGAAAATAATAAGCAGTTGATATTTCAAGATAGCTCTAAGACATTGGATAATATTCTTAACAGTCAAAGGTCTCTCTCCATTAAATCATGACTTGGATTTCATGAAACTAAGAAGGGAGAATCTATCTTACATGCTTGTGCAAGCAATATTGCTGTTAACAAAGAAAACTTTGAAAATTATGGTAAAGAATTAAAAAGTCAGCTAGATTTGCAACCAAGAAAACCATTCGTTCCCAAAAATATAATTAATAATTCATTCTCTCCCTTGGTCAATCATATTGAATGTTTAACTTGTCATAACTTTGGACACATTGTAGAAAATTGAAAAAGTGGTTTGTTCAAACCTCAAGAAAATAATCTCTCCACATGAAGGTCGTAAGTTCCTAGGTACTCATGTTTCTTTAAGGGGTATTTTTTTACATGCAATGTATTTGGTAAAAAATCTATTGATTAAAATGAGAGAAATATGAAGCATAAAAATTATGATTTTATTTCTCTCTTCTATGGTCATGTAAGGTGTTATACATGTAAGATCAGAGCGGGATCATTGTATGCCGAAAGTGATCAAACGAGATAGGGTTTGAAGGCCATGGAGCCCGCCTAGTGTTTGATGAACCTCCCGCACCACCTTTTTTCTTACCCAACTGGAAAATCCCCCCTGCTGTAAGAGCCCTCATTTTAGTGGGTGGATCTACTGCAGGTCCCATGACCGGCTTGAAGGGAGGGACATTAGGTCCCTCCCAAACAATAACATAGACCACTGCAATGTCAGAGAAAACATAGAACAATGGAAAAAATATGGACACCCAATCCTTGGGCTGCTCAGATCTTTACAACGACTCACCCCCCTGTGGAAAATCACCAGGCATCTGACAGCACTACACCCTCCTTGAGATGCATCCCCAAAATGATGGAATGGCCAAATATACAACTCCCTGCATAGAAAATAAATTCAAAAATTCAGCACATGAAATACAATGCACTCATTGGTAATTTTATCAGCATTTGGCCCATAGAGAGGGCCCTTTGTGGATGGATCATGGCTATTTGGAAACCAAAAGGCCACATAGATCTCCAACTTGGATCTAAGGGATTCTTCACCATCATCTTCACATGTCTGTAGGAAAAGAACATAGTCATGGATGGAAGACAATATTTTTTTTAACTCTGTAGGTCTCTACCTCTGTAACAGGGTGGAAAGGTTCAACCTGGACAAGGAAGACCTTTCGTGGGAACATGTTTGGGTGCACTAATTTTTCCTCAAGTAGGACTATTGGGACGAGCTCATCCTCAAAGAGATTGGAAACATGCTAGGAGAATTCATCAAGGTAGATGAGACAACACGAATCAACTAATACACCTCCTATGCACGCATTTGCGTCTACATGCATATTTCAAAACTGCTTCTGGACTCCATCAAATTCTTGCATGATGATTATGAGTGGGTTCAAATGATTGACTATGAACATGCGCCATTTTGATGTTGCAAATGCCACAAGAATGGAAATCTATTCAGGGATTTCCCTCTCAATCAGGTCAACCAAACCTTAAGGAACGATATCACACCTGATACAGAAGGATTCACCAAGGTCCAAAACCTATGAAAAAAACAAAAAAAGCATCAAGTAAACTCGCAAAACTCTAATCCTGATATGAACAATAGTTTTTCTGCTTTATATAGTCTCCTAGAATATATGACCATGGAGACTGAGGGAGTTCTGAACCCAGCAGCAAGAAAAAAAATATCAATCCAGAGGCTCAAATCACCTGCCAAGACTCTAGAAAATCCAGGATCCTAACCGCTGAGAAGATCACCTCCACCTCAGGCCCATCCCCTCCACCAGAAAACCTATAAATACCACAATATGAAGAAATATGGCATGGAAGAATATCTAGTTGACATAGAATTTGGTGATCTGGATATTCTTGGTATGGAGGAGGCATATCTTAATAAAGCCTACCACTCCATCCTGTTGGGATAGATTCAAACCCTAACCTTTGTCCTCTCCAAAGACAGAGCTGCCCCCTTCCTAGGAGTCCAAGGAAGCTTCTCTAGAGAGATAAAAAATAACACCAAAGAAACCAAGAAATGAGGCAGAATAACTGATATCCAGTGGATTTTTATGGTAGGAAATCAACTTGTTGAATCAAGGAAATATGCTCAGCTCACTGATTTCTTTCCCTCATGCCCCAACCGTTCCTGATGAAGATTATCTCTTGGAATATTAGAGGCATTAGTATCCCTTCCAAACACAGAATGATAAAGAAGAAAGTCCATAGAGAACACCCTTCCCTCATAATGATTGAAGAAAATAAAAACACTCACCTCCACCTCCAAAGCCTCCTTCCGTGACTCTGGAAAGGATGTAAGGTTGTAACTTTTGATGCCTTTGGGGCCTTCTGGAGGTTTAGCCATTGCTTGGAACCCTCAAGAAATCAGAGTTTCCAACTTCTTAGATACCCATAATACCATATCGGCCTCTCTCCACATCCTGGGCTCTAGAATACATGGTTTCATCACTAATGTTTACAGTCTGCAACACCTTCCCCTCAAAATCCAGATGCTCGCCTATCTCTCCTGGCTTCAAACTCAAATCCTAGATTCTTGGGGGGGACTACAAGATGATAGCAACACTTGAGGAAAAGAAAAGGGGACATAGGATCTTGGAAGCAGATAACATTCAATTCAAAGAAATTATCGCCTCCAATGCCATAATTGATGTACCAACTTCCAATGGATTGTACACCTGGAATAATAAAATAGGCAGAGAAAACCAAATTTCATCCAGGCTGGATAGATTTTCGATCACTGAATCTCTCCTGGCCTGTGGGGGAGATATTGTTACCACCATCCTCCCCTTTGTGGGGTCAGATCACTGGCCCATCTTCATGAAATGGAACCAACCTAGAATTCCTTCTTGACGTCCTTTCCATTTTGAAAAATTCTGGCTCACTCACCCAAAATTTCAGGAAACGGTCTAACATTGGTGGACTTACATGCAATTTCTCGGAGTCACCAGGATGTACACCATTCAAAAAAATCTGAAAGCCCTCAAGGTCAAGATTAAATTTTGGAGCAAGCACACATTCGGAAACATCTTCCAAGACCAACTCAAGCTGGAGCAACAGATGGATAAGCTACAAAAAAGGATAATTTTGGAAGGGAGACAACTAGATCTAAATCTTCAAGAAGAAAAAATCACCTCCCAGCTAGAAGATAGACACCAACAGGAGGAAATCCTCTGGAAGTGGAAATTGAGAATAAAATGGTTATAGGAGGGGGAAAGAAACACAACATTCTTCCATCGCCCCACCATTAAGCATCGAATGCATAACAGAATCAAGTCCCTCCGTAATGGCCAGGGAGAGAACCTAGAAAAACATAAAGATATTGAGCATGAAATGGTCTCCTATTATCGAGATATTATCTCTGAGGAACAACCCAACTAATCAGATGCAATAAACAACATTCTCTAGTACATTTCCCCTCTTATCTCTGAGGAGCACAACTCTTTGCTCATGAAACCCTCTACCCTTCAAGAGGTTGAAGCAGCGGTTTCTCAACTTCAGAATGGAAAATCTTTGAGACTTGATCGCTTCACAACTAACTTCTTTCATTTTTTCAGGGACCTAATCAAGCATGAGATTTGGGAAGTTTTTGAAGAGTCTCACGTCAAGTAATGGGTCCTTCCAGATCTAAACACCACTTTTCTCTCTCTCATACCCAAGGAAGACAACACTTCTTTTCCCAGTAAGTACTGTCCCATATATTTATGCAATTTCATCTACAAAATAATTTCCAAAGTGGTGGCCAATATTCTAAAGCCTCTCTTTCCCCTCCTCCTCTGTCTTGAGAAAACTAGCTATGTGGAAGGTAGGAAAATTCTTGATGGAATTATTATGGTCCATGAAATCATTCAATTCCTAGAAGTTACCAAAAGTCTTGGAATGATTCTCACGTTGGACATCTCTAAAGCTTTTGAAAAACTGAGATAGGATTATATGAAGTGCGTCCTGTAGACTTTTGGCTTCTGCCAAGAGTGGATTAACTGGTTTGTCTCCCTCACCTCCTAAAATTTATTTTCCATCTTGGTTAATGGCTCTCCATTGGAAACATTTTGTCCCTGTCAAGGCATTCATCAAGGAGATCTAGTCACCCCCTTCTTATTTTTCCTCATGGAAGAAGGCCTTGGCTAGGCATTAAAATATTCTGGTCTGTAAGGTAGCCTTCATGGTCTCCGGGTTCACAATTTTGGGACTTTCACCCACAAAAAATTCGTTAATGAAAATATTCTCATGGGGAACCCCTCGATTTAGGAAGCTCACAACATCAATTCCATTCTAACTACTTTCTCTGATGCCTCGGGAACCACCATCACCCAAAATGTAACCCAACAAAACAAAACCATAATTCTGGGCATATCCATCGCCTACCTCCCTTCCATATATTTGGGAGCCCTGCTCACTGAATCTGCTCTTAATCACTCCTCCTGGAGTGAACTTATAGAAAAATTAAAAAGAAAGCTTGATTCATGGACCTTTCATTCGCTCAACTTGGTTAGCCATCTGATCCTTGTCAAATATGTCCTCCAATCTATGCCTTTGTACCTGTTCTCCATCCTAGCAGCACCCAAATGGGTTCTCAAATCCATCTAGAACCTCCAACACACTTTTCTTTGGGGAGGAGACAAAAATAAGAAAAAATGGGCTCTGTTTAATTGGGACAGTCTTTGCATCCTGAAATCTCAGGGAGGAGTTGGACTCTGGGATCCAGAAGCAAACAACTCCTCCCTAGCGACGATAATGTAGTGGAAATGGATCACTCATCCCTCCTCTCTCTAGGCTCAATTTTGGAAACAAAATTATGCCTCGGACTAGGATTACCATGAATTAATCATATTCTCTGAAGACAGTAATGGTTCACTCATATGGAAGGTAGCTTCTCAGCATAGATACCTCATTAAAAATCATAGCTTTTGGGAAATCCGCATTGGCTCTTGGGCCTGTTTCTGGGAAGATTCATGGAAAAAAATCCCCAAAATGGTTAGTCTGTTCCACCTAGCTCACTTGTGTGACCTCATTAGAAAACCAAATCTTATCAAGGTCAAACTTTACTGGCGAGAAGGGAACCACACTCATATCAAAACTTGGAAGCATCCAGACAGCTGGCCAGCCGAGTGGAGAGAGGAAACTCCTAACAACATCTGGACATAACTTCAAAAAATGAAAATTAAGTTCACATAGGGGGATGATATATTGATATGGGGATACTGGCCTCAGGGATAATACACCACAAAAGAGGCTTACTATCTTATGGACAAGGAAAAACAAATTCATTAGGACATTATCTTGAACAAAATCTGGCACGACAACCTTTGGCCAAAGGTCTCAACCTTTTTGTGGATTCTAAGCAAAAGGAAAATATTGACCTGGGATAACATTATGAAACGAGGGTTCTATGAGTCCACCTTATTCCCTATGTGTCATTCCAACCAAGAAATAATTGATCACCTTTTGGACAACTGCCCTGTGGTGAACTACCTTTGGGACCAAGTGGCTATGTTATGCAGAAGAACAAATCGGGTCTAGGGGAATGTGGTCCACACCATCCGCTCTTGGCACCCATACCCATACCACTCTCCTCCTATCAAGCGCCTTTGGAAAATCATCCCAGGATTCATTGTTTGGGAGACCTGGAAGGAGAGAAACAAACACATATTCAATGGAAAGACATACTCACCAGAAGGTATCTGGGCCATCCTCAGGGGGCACATCCAAGAAACGTTGTTCCTAAACTGTTGGTCTCAAGAGGACTTGGTGACCTCTCCTCAGGAAAATCTTATCTTGCAGAATTGGAACTTAACAGATCAAATCCCCTTTATGCCAACTAGCCACTCTACCCTGACACCCTCTAGTACCTCGGTGTGGATTACGCCCCCTCCAAGGGGTTTTAAATTAAACTTCGATGGTGCCTCCAAAGGCAATCCTGATTGGTTTCGATGGTATTTTCCACAACAGTTAGGGTAAAATTATCAAGATCTTCCATGGTTATTTAGGATGGGACTCCAACAACACCGCTGAGCTGGAAGGTCTCTTCCAGGGACTCAAAATTGCAGTGGCAGAAATTTTTTTCCCCCTCACAACGGATGAGGATTCCCAACTCATCGTTAACATGGCTTCTAAGCTCCAAAATGGCTCCAGCTTGGTCAAGATCTCCTCGAGTTGGAGACTTATGACGACCATGGCCATGCTAGAAAGCACAATCACCCAGATAGGGGCCACTCATTTCAACCATGTGCGAAGGGAAACCAACAAAGTGGTGAAAAAAATAGCCAATGAAGGTGTTGACATGGAAACTGAGCTCTTCCTTAATGAATTTCATACCTTGCCCATTAGCACTCTTAGGTCCCATTATGAGGACTTGGCCCAACAAGACATCAAATCCCCGAATGTGAGTGTTAGAAGGCATGACGAAGCACATGCGAGGAGATAGATGGCTCTCATAAGTGAGCTACTTGCCTCCACTCCTCCCCACCTCCATTTTTTAATGCCAAAACATGTGAGGAGTACTATCTTGGTTTGGAAAATTATCGATAGGATGATGGGAATGTCGAGAGTTATTGAGCTGCATGAGGTGCGTCACACAGAGCACAGAGATGAGGTTAGCCGCCACAGGATGCATGCACGAGAAGCTTCCCTCCTCATGAGGCTTACCCTTCAAGTCACCTTCAATCGGGAAGATCATCCTATTTTGTTGAGTGTCCTGATGAGATTTCATAGCAGGGTCTCCTACAGTGAGGTCTAGAAGAGGAGGATGCTTTGGTCTCTTTCCATTTGGCCAACCCTCATGTCGAGGGGAAAAATGAGATGTATGCATGGGGGACACTTATGGGTGAAGGTCCCCGATGATGATGATGAGGTCCCTAAAAGGTGGGAAGCTTTTGGCTACACACCCAAATTCCCTATGCACATACAATGCCAAGTTGATGCGTTGGAGTTGGAAGCCCTGGTCAGTGCTGCGAAATCCTGAAGTACCTTGGTGAAGTGCTACTGGCTCATGAAGAATTTTTTTGCTGCCTCACTGATTAAATGAAACATCTCACCAGACAAGATAAAACACAAAATTACCTAAGGAAACCATGCATTGGAAAAAGCTCGCGAGGTCATGGACCTCATCTTCTATGACCGTGAGCTCCATTTCCAGGTGGGAGGGAAACAAGTTGTAGACATCTTCCACCCCTTGTTTTTCACTGCCCTCACGCCTCTGAGTCCTATGGCATCGCTGAGGCCCAAGCCTAAGAGAACTAGACTGGGGCCACGAGCACACATCAACAGGTCCAAGAAAGATGCATATGCCTCCATCTCCTTTGCGGGAAGGCCGGTTGAGGAAGATGACGACAAGGCTGGAAAGGGTGCAGAAGAAGGAAGGGTGGAAACTATTCTCGAGAGCGGCGGTGCTCCCTCTAGTAGCAAAATAGAGTGCATATAAAGTCTTGACAGTCTGCGTGCAGGGTGGGTGGTTGGGTACGTGGCTGAACCCAAGGAATCCAAGTGTACTCCCTCTAACCCTATGTCTATTAGATTCTAGAGGAATTACCTCCCTAAATTTTTAAAGCTTTTTAGTGCCTGTTTGTCAAGTTGGCAGAATCCCAAGTCTATTTTTTTTCTTCTGTTAAACAAGACTCTTTATCTGTTTGTCTAGTTTTTAGCTATGATTTTGAACATGTTGCGACTGGTGGGTTGGTTTCCCTCTGTTGGGCAGCCCAACAACGCCAATCAAACCTTGATTTTGATTGCGTCAAGGGTAGACCGTCATCGCCCCCCTGAATGCTATGGTTACCTAGCCTGTAATATATTTTTTGTACAATAATATAATAGCTGCAACTTTACAAAAAAAAAAGGTGTTATACATTGAACAAGTTTGGACATGTAGCAAAAAAATGCAAGACCAAGACAATGAATTCATACAGACAACAAGTAGACTCCATGCAAAGAAAATGACTAAAAAAGAAAGTTGATGGATCCACCAACACTACTCATATTAAGAAGAAGGTAAAGGAAAAAGTAAGATGTGGCCTTGCTCTATGTTCATTTTAAGAGGAATATAAATGGTATGTATATAGTAGATTCTTTCATCATATGTCTTGAAATAAGAGCAAATTTATCTCTCTTAAGAAAAACAAGAGTGGTAAGATTATTCTTAGAAACAATTCATCTGCAAAGGTATTAGGCATGGGTAATGTTGAACCTGATATTAAGAATATGAAAATAGCTAATGTATTATTTGTTTATAGGATAAAGGAGAACATTCTAAGTGTAGGTCAAATAGATGATAAAGGACATGTAATTGTATTTACATCAACTAGATGCAAAATTAAAGAAGAAGACACTAGAAAACTTATAGAAAAAGGATTCATAAATTCAAACAAATAAAATGTTCTAAAGAAAAACACATGAATAAATAAGGAGTCAAGTTCCTCCTCTTAAGATTCATAGGGATATAAAGTAGTTCAAATCCCAATTCCCGGAGCATCTACGTCTTCTGCAGTCAAAGAGGAACAACCTACTGTTACACAAGAATCAGTAGGGCCTTCAAAAATTCCAGAAAAAGAACCTAATTTACAAGTACCCTGGCCTACTGTAACTGTTAAATCTGAAGTTCCTATTTTTTATACTCAGACTATACCTCAACCTACCACTTGCAATGCTGAAACACAAACTGAACCATGGGATGAGTAGGAAATAATGAACAAGTGGAAGAAAGAGTATGCCATTTCGCAAGACAAAATCTTGCGGGAGCACAAATTACTTTGGCAGAACCACATATATTCAAACTGGGAGGCTTTGGAGCAAATACTCCAACAATATCGCACTCATAAGAATAAGAATAAAGAGTTAAAAAGAAAATTTCTCCAGATGTTTGATTTGGTACAGAAACTATTGGCTTCCAGAAAACCATCTTTAAATTACTCTCTTTTCCTTACAAAACGCCTTGCATTCTCTCAGATAAAAGCAATCAAAGATGAAAGACCCTATAAGGTGTTTAAATCTAAATATTTTGTGCAAAATTTTGCAGAGGCATCTACTAGTGACCAAAATTTACTGTGTGAATTATATCTTCATAATTAAGCCATTCCTGAGGACATAAATCGTAATCTTAATCCTCTTATTGGTGACATCTAGATCCGGGAATTTTCCTCTTTCCTTGCCAACCATATTACATGGCAGACTGCTTTTCTAGTGGCTAGGCATAATGAAGATAACCATCTCTTCTGGATACATCCAGAACCAAAGAACCCTGCCACCTTTGTTGCAGAATATTATCAATTTTTGAAGAAACCAGGGATGACTCAACACATGCGGCAACTACAGGAAAAAATACTCCAGGACTGTCAACACTTTATTAAGGCCAAAGAAACTGCTGCCTTAAAATAAAATAACATGTTTTGAGCAACAATCTTCTAAGGAAAAGCAGGAGAATAATCCTTTCAGTCCTACTAATCTTGAAACAACAATTTCTAGGGTACCCGACTATATCAAATGTGTCTAGCAATGCGCTGAAAAATGGATAGGGTATGAATTTCATTTTCCTATTCTGTGGATGCCAACAGAGGAATATAATTCTCATCATAGGTTGACCAAGAAGGATGAAGCAGCAGCCTAGCAAAAGCTTCAAAATGTGTAAGGGTTCAGAGCTTCAATAGATAGTACCTTCTATAACTACTACATAAGTAACTTGCACGCCAAGAGCTAGTATCCAGATTCTGATTCAGATTGAATTTTCCTGAAGACATGCAACCTTTTTAGTTGGGGGGGATGTTAGGACCCTGTAATGTACCTTTTTTCTCATACATTTTGCTATCATTCCATCCTTTTCCAGTCCATATTTAAAGCCTATATTATCACTTTAATCTATTCTTCTAAAGGTATATAATGTTTCTTCTCTTTACTATATGTTTAACTTGTTTTACATGTAATTTTACATTACTTTCATACTTAGCCATTAATTGGAAATATATAATTGCTAAAACAGTTTGAAGACTGTAGTTAATTCATCGTTGCTGTCTGAAGACCACGTTGCTAAAACAGTCAAAACAGTACGCAAATCCTGTTGTTGAAACATTCCATGATTTGCGATGCTAAAACAATATTTCAAGTACAACAGCAACAAGAAAAGATAATTAAGGGCATTGTTACACTGGCCGCAACAACTGCACCTCAAAGCCATCACTATCATAACCATTGTAACAACATTTTTGCTAAGGAAGAACAGAATATCCTATTCCAGCATAGAAGATCAGATCAGGTTAAGAATAGGATTTTTATGATGTAATCAAATGCGTAATAGATGTCTCCTCTTTAAATAGAGGAGACATCAACAGTAGAAGGGGGATTATGGAAGGTTTAGCTGAAAGGGAATTACAGAGAAGGAACATGGATCGTTTTGTAATATGCTACATTTGACAGACGAATAAAAGATTTTTCTGAGAATTTCTTCTTAATTCCTTTTTCTGGGGAATCTTGTGAGAAGGAAGGGCCCACCTTCCTCACAAGATTCACCCATTAATTTCTGTAGTGTGTTAATTGTTATTTTCATTCATGCCTTGTTAAAACTCTGTTTTGCTAAAATTATTTATGCATTATTGGAACTCTGTTATCTATTGTTGAAACTCTGTTTCCTTGTTTGTATATAATTCATTCCTAGGTAATCATTGATTATTTCAATTGGAAATATTGTTTACAGAATGATTTTGTGAAAGCGTGGTAGTCAGAAACAGGTGTTGAAGATTCCTACTTAGGGAATAGGGTCCTATTCTCTGTTATATCACAATTGGTCTTTTCTTCTGTAGATTGGTTTCTTTTCCTATATTTTTGTTTTCTTAATGTAATCCAGGATTCTTCTGATAATTGTCTGCAATAGAAAGATTGCTTTTGCTATAACTCAAAGTAGAACTTCAGTCTGTTTGAAGCAAGGTGTGATTAGTGTAATTTTTACTACAAATTTTCATTTCTTTTGAGATTGAGCATATATAGTGTGTGATTGCCTTTGAAATAAACTGACTTCACTGGGTCTACAATTTATGTAGCACTTTATTGTTTAGATTAATAAGAAATTAAAGTGACCAACAAGGTGTAAAGAGGAAGTTCGAGCATGTGATCATGAATTCCAAGTGATAATAAAACTAGAACACTGGAGAGAAAGTAAAGGACTGATAGAACAAACTTACATAAGAATTCATAAAATATTCTCAGGTCTGAAATAAGCATGCTGCAACTATATATTTTTGATATCAAACTATTACAATAGTGGTAGTGTCAAGTAAACATCTCCCAACCCTTTATAACTCTAAAAATATCTCATTTATAGAGTGGGGACTCATACAAATGATATGCCACCTTACTTCCCTCTAATTCCCTCCTCAGAGACCTATTTCAAACATGATTCCATCACTTGGAAACTTCCTAGGGATATATCTATTTTGCAGAGTTTGAATACAAAAAGGGCTCTTCTTTCATTAACAGTTCAACAAATCAATTTAATAACCATTATAAACTGCAAAAAAATAATTTCATTAGCGTAATAGAGTGATGATGTGTCATTATTCCACATGGATGTTGAGCTATACCTCCTTCAAGTCGAATGTTTACAATTTTTTCACAAATCTGGTTAGTGAAAATTCTGAAAAATAGGCTTCAAAGATGAGTGTATAATTTCTAAACCTCGATGGATTTGGAGAGAATGAGAGAGGTTTTTGTAGATGGAACTATTTGGAAGAAAAACATATTTCATATTTCCAAAATACATTTTCATTTGGTATGAAATAAAACTTGAAGTTTATTGCTAAACAATCATGTTCATAAATTTTTGTAGTGTGTTTTAGTAGCGTGGAGAAAATGGCTTTTCCATCAATATTCTTAACTTATTTGCTATTCTAACACCTTCATAATGCCATTAAACCTTGCAACCATCAAATATCCCTCCTTAAAACATGCCAAAACTGAGTTTAAATGCAAAAAATCACCTACAGGAATTTTCGTAGCGTTTTTCTAGCTTCAAGCCTTAAGCATGCTACGAAAACTCCTAAAAAAGGAAGAATTTGTAGTTTAGAAATGAACTCATATTTCCTAATTATTAATATATTTTTCAAAACTGGAGGAGGTTTTTGTATATCAAAATGTTTTGAAGAAAGACCTCTCTTTGTTTTTTAAAGACCATCTCCAGCTGTCCAGCATCCGCATTTGCGAAACATGTATAAAACATGAAAACTCTGTTTTTTGAAAATAGGTCTGAAAGACATCCATGCATCTCCCAATTGTAGCAACTTTGAGAAAAGTGAAAGAGGTTATTGTTATTTTATTTTTTCTTAAAAATAAACTCTCTCAGTTTCTTAAAATACTTCTCTGTTTTCCCAGAAACCGCCCTTGAAGTTTACTACTCAAAATGATAAAACAGAGAAATGCTTCATATTCGCTACGAAATTATCAGGTGTCTTCGTAGCATTTTATGCCTATTTTAAACTGAATTCACTACGAAAACTTGTAAAAATATCTAGTGGCTCTTTTTTTTAAAATTTGATGACTATGCAAGTGAACCCAAGGTGGATTATTGTGGAAATGACCCTAATGACAAGACTAATGAAGTGTCTATGACCTATAATAAACATGACTAAGTGAATTTTTCATCAAATGAATGATTTAACCTAATGAGACAAGTTGAAGATTATGATGACCCTATCCATCAAAAACTGAAAATTTATGTGTGATAACAAGGCTAGTAAGCTCACCACAAAGAAGTCAATTGGCATGTCTCCATACGAATTGGCCTATGGAATGGATGCAATGTTTCCTTCTTCCTTGGGAGTTCTAGTAATGAAGATAATCCAAGAGGTCCAAGCTGAACCAAATGAAATTCAAAGGAGGATTAATGACACCATTTAGTTGCAGCAGTCTAGAGAGGAGGTTTACAATAGAACACAATTAATTCAAGAGAATATCAAAAATATATTTGACAAGAGAACCAAGGCCAATGATTTCAATCTAGGTGACAAAGTTATGAAATAGGATTCTAGAAGAGACGATAATGGAAAGCATGGAAATTTTGATAATCTTTGGCGAGGGCCATACATCATTCATGCTTTAAGGGGAAATAATTCTTATTTTCTAAAAGAGTTGGATGGTACATAGGTATCTGGAGGTCCTTTCAATGGTAGGATGCTAAACCATTATTTCTTCTAAAACTCAAGTTAAATTTTCACCATTGTAAATACCACAGTCTTACAGTTTTCAATAATTCGTCGTGTTAGTCATCAATATTTTTTACATGTTTTTGATGACTAGATTCCTTAGTTGAGTTTTCCAGAAGCTAATCTCAATCTGTCAATTTGTCATCTAGAAAACACCCCAAACAAGTTTTTTTCCTCCTACCCTTCCCTGTCAGTCTATGATGAGAGCAGTCTTCAATTTTCAAGTCATGTCTCGTGTCAGCAAAACATCCCTGTCTATAGCTATCAAAACTTTGTTTCTCTGCTATCATTTTCCCTTGTTTCTCATGCCATTCACTATGCAAAGGTTGAAAAAGTGTCTGCTACTCTATCCCTAATCATCTTGTCATATGACAATCTGATCATGCCTAAGAAAACACACAGAATCTGTGAAAATTTTCCCTAAGTTAGATAGTGGTGTTTAGGGAGTTTTTCCTTGCTAAGATATCCTAGGTGAAAAAGCCTCTGTCTAGTACCAGTCAACCATGAATTATTTCCTATTCTGTAAAAAAATCCTTGGTCTATCCATAGGTCACACACCACTAAGAGGTCGCTTTGTCTCATTTCAGAAGAAGTTCAACAAAGATTCAAACTTCAAGAAGAGAAGGTTTTTCACTGTCTGAAGAAATATTCTTAGATCAAGCATAAATCCCCATGAAACACCAAAGGAGCTCTCCAAGGTTCAAAAGCATATGTTTTTACATCTCTGCAGGGGTGTAATTGAATGATGATCAGTGTGCACATAAGAGAAAAAAGACAAATTCATACAGGTCTCTCATGTTGAAGGGGTTTGCCATCATGAAGCAAGTAAGGAGCAGTGAGTAAAGAGAAACTAATATATATAGTTTTAAATCCAAAGGATGCATGAATAAAATGGTCATCCATCAAGACCAATGAATACAAAGAAAATAAAAAATGCTTATCATCAGCACTCCCTGATCAACTCCAAGGGTAGCGCTGCCTCAAGTTCTTTGAAAGATGACCTAGCCTTACAAGTTCCTCTATTTCAAAAAGAAGGACAGTCTTTGAAAAGAAGATATCCAAAGAAAATTAGGAAACCAGATGAAAGGATAAGGAGGACAACTTCCTCTTATACCTTATCATGAACTAAAACTTTGAAAGGTTGTCAAAAAAAGTTCGCTGCTCCTTAAAACACAGTCAAAGGAAAGAGTTAGTTCAAAGGTGTCTAACAATGATCACTTTCCATATGCCAATCACATGGTTTACTCCCTAAAAAATTCACAGTGATGTGGCAAGGCAAAGGCATATATTACAAAGCAAGGTACAGTGTTGAGATGGATGAAACTTTATATGTTTGATGGATCCTCCTTCAAAAGCAGAGGGTTAGAAACACATTGATAAGACCTCGTTCACAACAAATCAGAGGGTCAAAACATAGTTTGAGGACCTCCTTCACAAATAAGTGGAGGGTAAAAACGTAGCCAAAATTCCTCCTCCAAAAAGATGAGTGTAGGGCATAAAACACTTTGTTTAAATTCGTCCTTCAAAATAAGCAAAAAGACAATACAAGCCATGAGTCGCGCCCAGGGCCAGTTTTGTTTCAAAATGAGTTTATGACCAAACAGAGATGAAATTGAAAAAATTGAGAGAGGTTTGTGTCCATAATAGGTTCAAGAAGAAACACCTCCATTTTCTACACAGGTATCATGGTTTGCAAGAAATGTAAAAAATACAAGTGTCACGGGAGAATTTCTGCACCAGGATTCACCATTTTTTACCAGTGTTGGGACAGTCAATTTTTGAACAACTAAATGGACACCAAATGAAAAAATGCAAGCATATTTGGAAATTATACTTCCATAGGTTTCCAAGGGCCATCTTGGGCCCAATTCTGACATCGGGAAGGAATCCAAAAGTGGCCTGCAAACAACACTATGAATTTCTGCACCAAGATTCACCATTTTTTACTAGTGTTGGGACAGTCAATTTTTGAACAACCAAATGGACACCAAATGAAACAAATCAAGCATATTTTGAAATTATACTTCCATAGCTTTCCAACGAGCCATGTTGGGCCCAATTCCAACACCGGGAAGGCTTCCAAAACTGGCTGCAAAAAGATGCGAAGCTCCTGGAATGTTGCGCGGCGTGCGTGTAGGTTTCTAGAGTGCAGTTTTCTAAGCGGTGCGACGCGCCTGTGTTTTTCCGCGGCGCACCTGTGTAGCACCCAGGCACAATGTTTGATAAAGATAACCCTTTATTTTTTAAGGTAATTTCCTTGAGAAACAAGCAGAAGGTCAAATCATGGTTGATGACCTCCCTTAGGAACAAGTGGAAAAGGTCAAATATTTTCCCCTAAAGGTCTATTCAAAGAAAAAGAGAAAAACATAATTGAAAGGACCTCCTTCTCATCATAGACAGAAGATTTACATTATGGTATTGAAAGGCTGCAGTAGTGGTTTTGAAAGGATGACCTCCTTGGTAAACAATCAGGGATCAAATCACAGTTTGGAGGCCTCTTTCATCATACAAGCAAAAGGTCAAATCATGATTTAAACACCTCTTTTACTTCATAAAATAGTGGATCTACCTAATGGTTTCAAAGGGCTGAAATATTAGTGTTTTTATGAACTTCTTTCAGATGATGTACTAGGTCACATTTTTGGAGAAGACCATTACAATCTATCTAAATACCTCTTCCAATGGATAGACAAAGAACACTTTTCATAATCAAATCACATGTTTCTTGTCTAAAGTTTCAAAGAGGCATAGTTCTAAGGGAGATAGATATCACAGGTAAATTTTTATGAAAAAAAAAGGGAATATTTGTTTGAAGGTCTTCAAGGGTGACTTTCTTGGTAAACAAGTAGAAGGAAAAAGACACATATGAAAAGAATCTCATCACTTCATAAACAGTGAATTTGCACAGTGGTTTTAAGAGGCTGTAGTAGGGGTTTTTATGATGAGCTCCCTTGTAGAAAAACATAAGCATGACACAGTTTAAAAAACCTCCTTCATGACAAGTATATGGTTGAAAATATCATCAGATGTCAATATATTATTTAGGAATAATTTGCAGTGGAAATCAGAGGTTGAGAATCAGTTGTTTTCAAAAGTTTTCTTTCAAAGTAACAAACAAAGGAATAAATTTTTTAAAAAAATATGTTTTCACATTTGGTCAAAGGAGTTTATACCAAAAATAGAAAAAGGCTAAAGGAAGATTTTATGAATTCTTAAAAGGAGGGAACAACATTTTAAAAGAAAAGCCTTATGAGTATAAGAGGACATGAGCAAAATTTCATGATCATCATGCAAACACTTCACGGAGAAAGGAGCAAGTTTAACTAGCATTTTCAGCCTTGATTTACACGCGGCACACCTGGAATGCTACGCGACGTGCCTGTAGGTTTCTACAGTGCAAATCTCTAAAAGGCGCGGAACTCCTGTAACATTGCATGACATGCCTGTGCACGGTGCCCATCTGAACGCGACGCCCTTATGACTTTTTCTTTCAAACAAGTGCCCGAGCCATGGAAAGAGCTCCTTTAACCTGCATTATACCCTCACCGTGGTTATCTTTCATCTCTAGCATTTAAACTGGCCATTTTCACTATCTGCATAGCCCATTCTTGACCTACCCGGGCCATCCCTGAACAACCCACCGCCCGGGCCACCTCTGAACGGCCCGGCGCCTGGGCCACCTCTGAACGAAGATTTTTCCCGCCCAGGCCATTACTGCAAGGAACCCTCAAGGTGTCAAAGATCGGATTTCGCACAAAAATCTCACCTCCAAATACATCAAGGGACATTTTTTAAGGTATTTATTGTCTCTCAGCCAAGTTTTTAATTTGAAGGAAAGTTGGATATCAAAGTTTAAAGGAAAATAGTGATTGAGGGTAAAATAATAATCATAGTTTTATAGAAAAGTCAGTTTTTTTGCAAAGACTTGTTTTTCAAACAAAGAATAACAATTGAGTGCTAGAGAGAGAAACAATCCTCTACTCAAGATCAAAAAATTTGTTTTCCAGTGCTTAAAGAAAAACATAGTTACTCTTAAAACTGCCATGTTTATCAAGATCAAAGGGAAACAATGATTGGGGGATAAATATTTGTTGTCATTTTAAAAGTGCTCTCTTAAACAGTGATTTTCAAAAGAGAAAACATAGCATTTTTCAAGGGTACTCTGTTTGTTTAAAAATTACAGAGAAATAGTGATAAGGAGCAAAGTAGTGATGTTGAAGGACAAAGTGAAAAGTATAAACATGACAGTGAGGAAGAAGGAAATGATGGTGAGCATGAAAAACACAGCAGTAAGCATAGCAGTCATGAAGAGGAACATAGTGGTAGCCAACACAACAACAAGCATGAGGATGATGAGGAACAAAATAGTGAAGGGAAAGAACATAGCAGCCATGAAGAAAGCAGTGACAGAGATGAACAAGATCGTCCTCAAGAAAGAAAACAAAGTGGCAACCAAAATAGTGATGAGGAGGGTCATAAAATTCCTCAAAGAGACACTAACGATGAGAAACATGATAGCCCTCAAGCAAGAAATAATGATGGCAAGCAAACACCAAAAAGTGAGCATTCCGTAGGGGGCAACATGGAGCTAAAAGAGAAAAACAGTCCTAAGGGCAGCCAAGACCAAATAAAGGACCATGAAACAAGCAATGATGAATCTAAATAAGGTAGTGAAAACAAAGAGCATGAAGAGGTTTCTCCAAAGCATGTGCTAGCCGCCTCTCCTAGGCAAGGGGCCATGACTTCTTCTCCGATGATAAAAAAGCCTCGAACTTCAAGAAAGAAAGTGGCTCAAGTTGTAACTCTCAATGTTACTAGAGCACTCCGAAGTAGAGGGAAGTTACCCAAGAAACCTATCATTGAATTGCTGAAGAGGACAAGGGAAAATATGCCGACTCAAAGGGAAGGAAGATGACCGGGCACTACAAAAAGCTAAATCAATTTGCCCGAAGGAAATTGAAGGTTGCACAAGAAAAACTCAAAACTGCCCAAAGAGGGCACCTGGTGAGAAAAGGAGGAAAAGACACATCTAGGCTTGGAATTTTTGGCCCTAGCTTCCACGCATGTTTCTAAAAACCCTTAACGGGTTTTCTCACCAAAATTTAGAAAATTTTGACATGATCTTGTTTTTTGACATTTTTGGGCCTAGTTGCACAAATTCATGGGCACCGCCATTTTTGTTTCAAGCATCCTCAGTTGTTGAGAGTGGTATCATTGGATGCATTAAATTGGAGGTAATATACTCAAAAATTTTCATATCAAAAGAGTATGTTTTGATCCCTCAAAGAGGTGAAAAACAATGATTTTTTAACTTTCTGCCACACATATCAGCAAGGGCTACGTTTCTGATTTTTTTCACTCAGTTCAGTTTTTGGTAGAATTTCCAACATCAGTTTGGGAAAAATAAAGTAGTTCTAGAACATAGACATCTAGGTATTTCCAACGAGCCATCACAGGCCTCGTTTCGACATCAGGAAGTCTCTCAAAAGTTGTCTTCAAAACAGGAAATGTTTTGCTGCTATGCTCCTGTAGCATTTTGGAAAAAAAGGAAGATTTCTGAAGATGCTCATCCAAATGTGTTGTTAGCACCCTGTAATCATCAAGATTGTAAAAGTCCAAATGCAGGGAGAAACATTATTTCAACCACTTTGGGATTCTAGGATCTAGCCCTCCTGAATCTGGAGAGGGATCTATCCAATAATTTCAAAGATGGATTTATCTTTAAGGTTTTTGGGTAATGATATTAGGCTAGTTATGAAGGCCGAGATTTTTTTTTTTGTTTTTGTATTGTTGAGCATGATTATTATTTGAGGGGAAAGTTCTAAATGGAAATAGTTTCAAAGGTGTGAAGTTGCAAGCAATTAGAACAAGCTTTGTCCAAAAGGATAGATAATTGCAGGTTTTAGTCCATTGGGCTATGGAGTCATAATAGGGTTTAATTGAAACAACAAGGGGAAAGAGTGGTCCATGGGGCAAGTCATATATGTCTAAGGATCTCTTTAAAGTTTGATTTATGGAATGAAATGATACAAAAAGAAGGGGAATTAAACAGATGAAGAACAAAGAGCAGCCCAAGATCGGGTAAGTACTTTGAAACTAGCCAGCTTTTGACATACACTTAAGAAAGACATAAAAGTAACCTAGGATCTGGTAAGTACTTCGAAACTAGCCAGCCTTTGATACACTTTCAATAGAAAACATTTAAAACACCAAGGGAAACTTAAAGGCAGCTGTTGGAGAAGAAACTAGCGGGCAGGGCTCACCACAAACCTCTCCTAGCTCTGCTTTACTTGGTAAAATTTCAAGACAAACACAAAGATAAGAAAGAATGGTCTAAGATCTGGTAAGTACTTTGAAACTAGCCAGCTTTCAACACATTCCAAGGGAAACTTTCAGATATTCTTTGGGGATAAAACTAGGACCAGGGCTCACCATATCTTCCTTAGTTCCTCTCTACTTAACATAAACTGATAAAATCATTCAAGAATAAAATTTAGCTAAACAGTAGGACGAGGGAAACCCAACATTCCTAACTGCTTGAACTAAATTAAATCATTCTTAAATAACAAAATTTGGAAGAAAACATTTAGATAAATCTGATCATTCAGAGAAGGGTACTGATATATAGTTAATCCTAACCCTATGCTTGTTGTTCTTTATCATAGAAGATGGACAAAATGAAAACAAAAATAAAATAATAATTTGCAATAAGAAAAACATCACCGTTGACATAGACCAAGATCCCATAAATCAGCTTGTATTGATGCTCCAAACTAGTTACAGCTTTAAGTCCAATGTTTCAGTTTAGAAATCATCTACACTTCCCAGAATAACTTATCTAATCACAAATAGAGCTCCAAGAGCCAGTGAACACTATTTACAAGTAGAAGTCTCAAGCTCAAGTATATTTCAAAGTTCAGCAACCAACATTTTCTCATCTTCTATAGAGGTATTTATAGAAGGAATGAGGGGCTGGGATCTGATAAAAGATCTCCAAGGTCAATTAATACAGATTTAAGACTTCTCGGTCTTTCAGGGGCTTGATGAAGAAGCTTACTTATGTTTCCTCTGTATTAAATGTCTTAAATTAAGAATTAAGCTCGGTGGGAGCTTTTATTGACTTTTGAGACTCTATGTCATGTTGTAGTAACTCTGCTGATATTTTCACTTTATGTTCCTTTAGTAGAATTAATTGTTTGGCTGCGCTGAGGCAAATATCTTTTCTGATCAATAACATCGACCTCTATTTGAAAGCATTGAGGCACAGGCGGTTTGTGGTAGCTGAGAGGAATCAATTTGCCTCTGATGTGGCGGTGGAGGCCTTTCTGTCTGATAAACACTTATGATTTTCTTTAACTATGTTTTAATTTGGAGGATTAGGCTTTGATAATCAATCTTAGCTGTAATACCCTCAAAATTGTCTTCAATCCTCTGTTCTGCTGTGTTTTAATCATAAACACTGATACTCTTTTGATTCCTTTAATGATATGTGTCTTGTTGATGTGTAGGGCCGCATAGGGCTCATATGGCATCAATGCCCCTGAAGCATTGATGAAACATTGCGTAGAACCCTTTGTATGGATTCTCTTTAAATAAAAAAAAGCTCTGAGTATCGTCATCCTCGGCTTTATCATTTCTCTTTAAAATATTTTGAAATTCATTTGAACCTGCAAAAAACACACAACTGTTATGAAATCCTGCGTTTATTGGGTAAACTTCTTAGAAGGCTATAGGGAGGAGTGTGGCCATTGGATGGCAACATCCAATGGTGGAGATCTACGTAGAAGAGATCAAAAAGGAGAGTGGAGGGAGAATTAATTCAGAGCCATTGATTGATGAGTGATCAAGGAGATCAACGGTCGAGATAAGTGGTGGACTAATAATGTGAATGATTCACATTATTCGGATTTTTAGAAGAGAATGTGAAATACTAAGGTTAAAACCTTTGTTTTGAGGAGAAATGGTTAAAAATAAAGTTGGGGGTTTGGGATGAATACGAGCCATTGGATTTGATCCGCCTTACGAGATCAATGGCTAAGGAGGCGCATGATGCAACATAGGGAAAGAGGGAAAGCAGTTTCGGGTTGCAAAATAGTGGTTTTCGCGCGGCGAAAGGGCGGGTAGGAAGTTTTGCCTTTTGGAACATGATATGCATCCCCGCTCGACACGTGGCTTCAGGAAACCACCTATATCGCGTGCCCTTTGAGAAATTAACTTCCGCACTGAAAGTTACGTGACTTGGAACGATGGCCGTCAGATCTGGGGTCTCAGATCTGTCGGTGGAGAACGAGCACGAAATTGGAAAAATGTGCGGGTGGAAACAAGGGGAGCGATTTTAATCTGGGCCGTTGGATCAAGGATAAACGGTTGAGATCAAATGTGGGAGGAGACAGGACCCACAGGGGTCAGGCTCGGCGGGGTTAATATAAGTCGTTGGATTAAACAAATCGACGACCAAGATTGAAACTGGGGGTTAAATGGGAATAATACAAAGGCGAAGAAAAGGTTAATGAGGGTCGTTGATCTACAGAGATCAACGGTCAGGATTGGTCGAAAAAACATTAGGAGCGGGGCGCATGAAATTAAACCAAATTCGTGAGGCGCGATCTAGACCATCCGATCTGGACATGTGGACAACCCAGATGCAATCGAGGCTCGAAAATCGGTGGGGCAAAGAACTCGGGAGGTGCTGATGCAATTAATTGTGAATCGTCGATCTGCAGATCAGATCAATGGCGGAGAACTGATCGGGGTTTGACCAATCGGGGGAAGCATTATGTTTACCATGCTTGACCAAAATTTTGCGATGTGATTATGCGCTGATCGTTTATCGGATTTAGATCAGCGGTCGATAATGTTTTAAAACACGCACCGGTGGAAAAACTTTATAACACGAACAAACCCAAAATTTAATATAATACAAATTTTTTATGGTATGGGGGGGATATATATTTATGATATGGATAGGCACCCGACTGTGGGGCCTTTGGTCTTTGTGAAATATAATATGCCCGGGGCGTATACAATAAAGGGCCAATCACAATTGGAAGGTCAGGCCTTCGGGATTTTCAATCTACCCATTTGATATTTGCGATGCGATAAGTGCTTAAAAGGCTTAGCACCTGGTTCTAGCACCAGGGCATATAATGGGGAAGTGGTTTAAGACTTAGCCCAAGGGGCTTAAGTCTGTAACAAAAAATGTTTTTTTTATGAAATTTCCTCAAGTTTTCAATAGTTTTTTGGGGTTTTGGCAGAGTCTAAAAAGGAATTTTAAATTTTGTAAAGGGGATTTCATGAAGGGGAAATGGGGGAAAATGAAAAATAGAGGAATTTCATGGGAATAAAAGGGGTAAAAAATGGAGGTTAGTGTTAGTATGATTCTTTTGTCGTAAAATATCACTTTAGCTACGCATAACAAATAGCCCTAACATCGATTATGGCTGCAAAATATCTTTAAGTTTGTTGCACAAATTCAGATCTAAGCACAAAAGCCATTAAGCAGATAAAATATAATGTGGCTCCATAAATCCAATGGACAAGACAAGAAGAATGTATTTAAAAGAATTTTGTATTATATTAAAGAATGGGGCACCTGAGAGGAAAACAAGAAAGGTGTCTTCTGGTTCTCCTCAGTGGGATGGGTTCTTGAAAGTCCTCAGTGTTTCAGATCTAGCATTTCTCTCTCTTATGGGTGTGAAAACATAGAACTCAATGGGAGTTCACAAAACAAAATGGAAAATGGTGACCAAGAGTAGATCCAGAGTGATCTAATGCAATGAAGGTGACTAATGAATGGGGAAAACCCCCCTATTTATAACAAAATATTGGGGCAGTCTGGAACTCAGTGCATGAATAAAATATTATTAATCGAATTCTAGAAGCACCCTTTAGGAATATTTTATTATATTTGTTGGAGGGAAAAGGGTTCTTGACTTGGGTCAATTCCTTTATTTATAAATAATAAATAAATAAATGGTTTATTTATCATCTTAGGGAAGTGATGGGAGTATAATTAAATAAATAATGGTTTATTTAATTATTTATGGATGATTTAGTCAAATTTAACTAAGAATATTATTTAAATAATGATTTAAATAACTTATTCTTAGGGAATAATTAAATAAATAAGGATTTATTTAATTAAGTTCCTTATTTTGGATTAAATATGACCAGGAAATATAAACAAATAAGTTATTTTATGTGGTGAAAGAAATTTTACTTAGGGTAAAATTGGTCTTACATGGTGTACTTGGGTTCATATAATAATAATAGGTTAGATGACCAAAAATTGGTGTAATAGATTGCCCCCCAATGTACGAGTGTCAGGAGCAAATCGTATGACTGAAGTACGTTGTGAGAACTCAATCACTAGGCATCAAGAGAGACGTGAGAGAGAAATGTAAGGATGTCTGAGGTGTGAAAGGACTAGACGCTGAGGAGACGAGACTTACAGGTGCAACAAGTCTCTATGAAGTGGTACCTGTGCTAATGGTGGCGGGGGAGGCATACCTATGCTCGCCGAGACAAAGTAAAAATAATAAGGTGCCTGGAAAACCACGAAATGCAATAAGTACAGAGAAGGTGCCCGGAAAACCACGAAATGAAATAATGAAGCATGTGCTAGCCTAAACAGGAGCCAGATAAATAAGATGATGAATCCCACATACATGCGATGCCTGGAATAATCATCAGGGCTTATACAATAATATGGTAGTACATGAGATATAAATATGCCCAAATTCCCCCTACACGTGGGGAAGTGCTCGCAAAATCTGGAGGATACGTGCAAATTGAAGAGGCGCTGCAAGCGGTTGAGGCCGATATCATCGTATGAGAGGAGCTACATCAAGGGCTGAAATGAAGGCATCCGGGCATCTGGGGGGCTACCTGTAGGGCCACCCCCTCACGAGGGTTGAGACATCTCACACATGCCCGGGAATCACCAATTGTTGCTGCGTCACTGGACCATCAAGTGTATATATCACGATCATGCTAGGAAGAGCTTGAACCAAGGTACACTGCCCCCTAGACCTGGCTTCTAGAGGAAATGAGCTGATGTCGATAGGAGGAGGTATGCCATAGGTGAGGCAAATAAGGGAACCCCACCTAATGCGCGGGGGAAAATAGTAGAGTGACGACCAAGTAGACACTAATGACGATGATGGAATGAAAGAAATGGAGGAGCGGTTGGACGACTTCCCTTGTTAGAGCATAAAGTGTAGGGATGGCTTGGCAGCATCTGACACAATATCAGGAGGGATAGTGGATGGGGGTACTGAAGGCCATAATGTGTGACATGAGTGAGGGACAGAGCAAGAAAATATGGAGGACTATGGTGGGGTATAAAGGGACTCGAGATAGACTCCATGAATGTGTTGGTGACTCGACTCGACTGCTCTAAACAAGGGTGAATCGATGGTGCTGCCATGCAGTGAAGGCCTAATGGGGGACCGTAAAATCATGAGTACAATAGGGTAGCTCATGACGAAAATCAACACGAACAAAGACAAGTAAGGAGGTAAAGTGCTGCCTCTGGTACAAGTGTTGTAAGTGAAGAAATTCAATTTTGAGGAGAGATGAAAATACCCTTCTTGGAAAAAATGTGTCCTGGTGAAGTATCAAGGTACTAAAAACTAACAAGTACCCAGGGCTCATGAACAGTCCAGGTTGCATTTTTTGGGGTCTGTTCTGTGACCTGGGTAGCAGGTACTGGGCAGAAAACTGCGACCTGTCCCAAGAAATGACCTGAAAAGTGTGACCTGTCAGAGAAAGGGGGTTTCAATGCTATTTTTTGGCTGAGATCTGGGATTTGTATGGTTGAGGGACTTAGGTGCCCCTAAGCATGATGTGGTCATGCCAAAATGTATTTAGGAAAAGGGGAATCTAAACACATTTGAATGAAGTGGTGCGTCATTTGTTTTTGTTATGGTTATGCAGCTTGAGAAAGGAAATGGAGAGTGACCAATCTCTTTTAGTACTGCATATATGAATCAAATGGAATTTAAGTTGCTGGGTTGGCATACCTGGTGCAATTATCCCAAACAAAGGATTTGGAGATAATGAACTGATGCTCTCTTAGAAAACCTATAGGTTGGTCAACAACAATGTCTAAAAGACTGGGTTGCTGATGTAAGATGAAGGAACGATAAGGGGTATCATCCCTAGAGTGGTCTGAAGTGATATGGGACTCTAGAGGGGCTTCTATATGTGGAAGAATAATGGTACTAAATTCGGCACGAACAGATATACGAGGAGAGTTGTGGAGAATTGCTTCTCTTGGTCTCTCAAATATGGGTGCCCCCTTACTCAAACATTGGGTTTCAATGTAATGGCCACAAGGTGTATGTGGTGCGAACGCATGGGTTCGATGTAAGGGGGAATGGAGAAGGTCAGGGGAGATGATTCCTTCCATAATGTCATCATCGTGATAGAATATGGGGTGACTGGTGGAAGAAATACCACTAGACACGGCGAAGCTACCTAACTCATCATCATGAGAAGAAAGGGTCACATCTACATCATCGCAAGGGGTGACCGAAGAGTAAGCAGATAAAGTATCTACCGATGTTGAGCCCAAGGTGATTGCTGAAGAAAGGTCAAGTGAAACAACAGGGGAGGATTCAAAGGGAATGTTCCCCGAGGGTCTCATGGATGATGATAGGTAGAAAATGGTGGATGAAGGCTCCGTCATCTTGACATTAGGAGGGGGAATGTCAATGGGAGCAGTCATGTCTGGGAGTTCTTCTGAAGAAAAACACGTAAATAGGGGAGAGGTGGACTCGTGGCGCTTGGCCTCGAATTCGCGGACCACGGCTAGAGAGGTTTGGAAGTCCTTGAGGCGGGAACAAAGGTGGGTGTAATGGCCATGGAGATCACACAAAGCACAGGGGTGGTTGGTGTGAATAGTCTTGGGGTTCTTGGCCATGGTTGCGGAAGAAAAAAATGCTTCTGGGAACGCGAAATTAACCATGGGCTTGAGATGAGGTAGTTCAGGACAGGTATGGGTGGTGTGGCCAACAACATCACACAAAGCACACTGGATGGTATGCTTTGGAGGCCGAGGAGGGTTTTTCAGGGTAGCCTTGTCCTTTGATGCCCCCCTGTGAGCGTTGCCATTCTTACTCGAAGCGGTCACAACAGGAGGTGGGTCTTGTTGAGGTGACTGAAACACTATTGCAGCGGGAGAAGTCCTGGGGATTAGCTGAACCTTGGTCAAAGCAAGATAAGGTTTGGGTTGACTAGGTGGGGTAGTGGTTGGAGGATCAAGGTACCAGATGGGAATCCCAAGGGTCAAGTTAGGAAGAGAGAGGGTGGCCATGACAGGTATCGTGTACACTTCTAGTGGGGGAGCTAGGAACAGTAGCTGACCAGCGGGGTAATGGCCAGGAGGGATGGCTACAAGATGGTTGAGACCTAGTGGAACTGACCCAGGAGGGTAGAGAGGCGCATGGGTATCAATAGTAGGAGAAGGGGCAGAAGGGAGAGGTTCGGCTAGCTGAAGCGAAAGGCTAGGAGCGAGTTGTGGCGGGCGATGTTGAGGTTGCTGACTAGCCGAAGCGGGCTACGTAAGGTTGGCCTAAGACGATTGCATCATGCAAACATTCGCTAAGCTGGGATCAGAGATAGGAGGATGAGGAAGACCAGGGAAGGTTCCAAGCAAGGAGGAGTCTTTATAGAAGTCGGGGGATACACTGGTCAAAGAATCAATGGTTTGCTTATTGGCTATAGAAGAGATGGTCGACTCAGGGGAGTGTTGAGATGTTGGCTCATGATATGTCAACTATTCGATGGTGACAATATTTCCATTATAAAGGAAAAACATCTTGCAATGGATTGCAGATGGGATGGCAGACATGGCATAGGTGTAACTACGCCCCAAAATAATGTTATAGTCAAGAGGGGCGTCAATAACTTCGACGTCGACGCAAACAGTCTTGCCCGCAAGAGTGATAGGACAGTTGCGGAAAAGGCTAATGGGCTGGGAGGCATGGCCATCCCACGCTAAAAGAGTGATCATGGGAGGGGCCAACTTAGGAGATCTGAGTTGTTTCCAAACCGAAGTGGACATCACACAGGTGGATGCCCCCTCATCAATTTTGCACCAAGAAATGTTAGCATTTCAGATTTTGACTGGGATTTGGAAAGCTACGGAAGCAGGAAGAGGAGGAGACTCTAACTGATGGGCATCGAAAACAATCAATTGTTCATATACGGGATCTACGGCACCCAGGGCAGATAGTAGAGCTTTTCTTTGAGAGGGGCACGACTAAAGGAGTTCCAGCGTTGAAATGGCAGTGGGAGATTGGGCCAGCTCATCTACTATGCTATATGAATGGGAAACTCAGTCAGAAGCAGCATTTCGGCATAATGGTCCCTTAGGAATCTTGGTATGAACCTCGAATTTGGGCTGAGGGATATGCAAGGGACCATTAGTTGTCGAAAGAGGCTCTGTAGAACCTGAAGAAGGTGACTCCAGGGCATATGGAACAAGATACTGGGGGTACGGATGGGACTGAGTTTGAAGGTTAAGGTCGACAGTTATAGGGTAGTCAGAATTCATCATGAGGATCTGGTAATTAGAGGTACCAGATGGAGGAGGTTGAGTGGTTACCGGTCCATGAGGTGGTTGGGTAGCCACAAATCCCTGCTGTGAATCCACCAGCTCTTGAGGGGGTGGTGACTGCTGTTGTGGGGGTTGAGAAGACAAGGGAGGCGGAGGTGTGAATGCTGGAGGAGCTGGAGCACTAGGCTGTGGATATGGATGATAGTGAGGTTGGGTAACAATGTGGTAAACCGGAGGTTGGGTAGAAACATGAGGCATGCCGGATCCTGGATGCGTGCTACCGGGAGGGGGAGAAGTGTAGGAGGTGGTGCCCCCTCCCCCAAGAAAACCATAGCTCATGGGAGGTTGGGCAGATGGATGAGAGAGAACTCCAACAATACCGTCGACGATATGAGGTGCCCCCAGTGTATTAGTGCCACCGGGTCTAGGGAGGTCAGGAAGGATGGTATAAGCATAACCAGATTGAGCATAGATTAGGTCATATTTCAAGGCTATTTGGAGGGCGGCTTCTTCGGTTTGAGGAAAATGGGATGTGACATCTTCGCCGATGGCGAGTAAGAGAGATCTAAGGAACCAGTCCATGTAGACATGGTCTTCGAAGGTAGGAGCATGACATAGGCTCTTTCTTCTCCGCCATTCTTTAACATGATCGAATAGGCGGGTCGCAGACGATTGACGGAAAGAAGTCAAAAGTTTGATACCAGTGTCATAACGAGGGGGAAGCTGGAAATAAGATAGGAAGGTGTGGGCAAGGGTCGCAAAGGTGGTATGGGAAGAGGTGGGTTGGTCAACAGACCACTTAGAAGCTTTGCCTGTAAGCGTGTGTTGGAACAATCGAAGACGGATGGAATCATCAGTGATGGAATTGGATGAACACCACATGTGGAAATATCGGATATGGTTAGAGGGATCTTCACCAGCAAGGCCTTCGAACTTAGGAATGTCAGAGGGGAGCTTGGTTGGCATAGCAGGCCAACTGACATCATGGCGAATAGGGTCATTAATGAGCTGATTGAAGTCAGGGAGACTGAGGCCTGCCATATAAGGGAGCAATGGGGCAGTTGAGGTAGGTCCCGTAGTGGTTCCACTGGACACGGACCCAGCAATAGAACTGGGTTTAGGGCTAGGTCTGGAACTAGACATGGTGAAGGTAACAGGGGGGGAACCAAGAGGAGGGGGAGAACTCGAACAATCAGAGGAAGAGTCAAAGTGCGGACTCGGGGAAAAAATTACTCGATGACGACGGGAAGGAGGAATTCAACCAAGCAGAAACTGAGGATGAAGGCCAAGAAGTCTCTAGGAGAGGCGCCTTTGGGGCGCAATGATGATGGGAAGAAGAAAACCGATGAGGGCAGGGAGGGAAAAAATCAAGTGAGGTCAAGGGAAGAAAGGTGCAGTGACAATTGATTTTAAAGTCTTTGTCAGGCGGTGTTAACCAGGCGCTTCTTCACTTAGGGTCAGTGTGTGGTGTGTGTTAATTTTAATTGTTTAAACCCATACGTTTTGAGAGTAAAAGAAAGAGTGTGCTGCATAACGGAAAAGAAATCTGCAGTAAATAAGACTAAAAGAACATAAAATTAACAACTAAAAATGCAGCAATCTAACCCAAGAAGGCGGGTCTCTCAAAACTAGTCTATAAGAGGGAAAAAACTAGGCAACGCATGCTAAAAAGAGGACAATAGATCGAAGGTCCGAAGGGACTGGGATCTAAAGGGTAAATCTGCTGAAAAGTGGTGCAGAGAACAAAAAATAAGCAGAGCCAAGGTTGCTTCTAGAAAGGAGGAGATCAGCTAAAAATAGAAGAGACAAGGCAGTGGCATTAGAAATGAACCCAAAAAAAACGATATGAGGTGGTTTTGAGAGGGAGAAGCGCTGATCTATAGGGATCTGAAAAGGAGGTATCAGATCGGAGAAAAAGAGGGCTGAAACTCTGGAAATTCAGACTTCTGAAATAGTAAAGAATCGTCCACAAAAAGTGGAGGGTACTAGAGCCCTAAGGGGCAATATTTCCTATTATTTGAGTGAAGCAGATCAGAAATAGGTCTAAACGGGCAGAGACAGAGGCTGGAAAACCCTGACAGAAGCTTCAGACAAACCCAGAAAAAGTACTGAAAAATTTGTAGAAAAATTGCAGGTCGCAGGTTTGGGGCAGAAAAGTGCGTTCTGAGGCTCAGGTAGCACATTTTGGGCCGATAAGTGTGACATGCAGATCCGGCTCTCTCGGCGGCAGATTTCAGAAAAATTTGTCGTCTCAGCTGCGGCTGATGTCTGTCACCTGCGCAATAAGGCCAGAAACACACAGAAGTTAAAAATTTGACTGTTTAAGAGTTTTAGGGGTGAAAATCACCATAAAAATAGGAAGAAACAAAAATGGAAGAGAAACCCTAGGGTCTGAAATAGCTAGATATGCAGGAATAGATAAAATGACAACGGTCACAAAAGAAAACCCGTGTGGAGTCGCCAATTGTTAGTATGATTCTTTCATCGTAAAAGATCACTTTAGCTACGCATAAAAAATAGCCCTAACATCGATTATGGCTGCAAAATATCTTTAAGTTTGTTGCAAAATTTCAGATCTAAGCACAAAAGACATTAAGTAGATAAAATATAACATGGCTCCATAAATCTAATGGACAAGACAAGAAGAATGTATTTAAAAGAATTTTGTATTATATTAAATAATGGGGCATCTGTGAGGAAAACAAGAAAGGTGTCTTCTGGTTCTCCTCAGTGGGATGGGTTCTTGAAAGTCCTCAATGTTTCAGATCTAGCATTTCTCTCTCTTATGGGTGTGAAAACATAGAACTCAATGGGAGTTCACAAAACAAAATGGAAAATGGTGACCAAGAGTAGATCCAGAGTGATCTAATGCAATGAAGGTGACTAATGAATGGGGAAAATCCTCCTATTTATAACAAAATATTAGGGTTATCTAGAACTTGGTGCATGAATAAAATATTATTAATCAAATTCTAGAACCACCCTTTAGGAATATTTTATTATATTTGTTGGAGGGAAAAGGTCTTTTGACCTGGGTCAATTCCTTTATTTATAAACAATAAATAAATAAATGATTTATTTATTATTTTAGGGAGATGGTGGGAATATAATTAAATAAATAAATGTCATTTAATTATTTATGATGATTTAGTCAATTAACTAAGAATATTATTTAAAATAATGATTTAAATAACTTATTCTTAGGGAATAAATTAAATAAATAAGGATTTATTTAATTAAGTTCCTCACTTTTGATTGAAAATGAGATTCAGAACATAAAACAAAATGTTATTTTATGTAGGAAAGAAATTTTACCAGTGTAAACTGTCTCACATGGTGTACTTAGGCTCATCTAATACCCATGCGATGACCAAACAAAAATGCTTAGTTTTGAAGTAGAAGGAGAGGAAAATGGTGTTTGCAGTAGTCTTTCCTCTATGGAATCAGTAGGATTTCAGAGTTTTAAAATGGAAACAACAGTGAATATTTGGACAAAGGGCATGATGTCTTTATGAGTCTTCAAGAGATAATATTTTTAGCAATAAAATTGTTTCTTGAAGGCTCAAAATTTTTTTTGGCCACCTTTTGATATAACAAATTTTATAGGTGGCAACCAGTGGCTCCACTTGGGGATGGTGCCTTCTTGAAGGCATCAAGAACTTCAGACTTGCATTCTCTCGGAGGCCGATCAGTGCCTCATCCATTGGGTTTCCTTTCTTCATTTGGATGGTCTTCTTTTGCTCTAGAAAATATTAGCAGCCATGGAAAACAAAGGAACTTCATCAATACAAGCTTTCTACCTACCCAATCCTACTGATCTAACATTTTTTCTTCATTAGAGTGCACTTGGATTGGAAAAATATTTTCACAACATTTTATTCTTTTGAAAGCATAAAACTAATCTAATTCTACTCCTTATTTCTGCCTGAACTCAGATTAAAAAGTTGAGCCCATATGTTTCTCTACCTAATCTACTAATCTGTTAGGATTAAACAATCTAACAAATTTTTATTCTCTAATTTCTACAACAGAAATTTAAAAGTATACAAGTCAGGATTGAATAGTCTAACTTGATGTTGATCTATGGTGTAAAAACAAGCTGCACATAGATATTATTTTTGTAGAAAATTAAAATCAAAATGGAAGGCTTAGATTTGAAAGTTCAAAGCGCTTCCTTCATCTTTCTACAGTGCTAATTTTACTTCTGTTTGAGCTGTTTTTCCTTTGTTGACTGGTTCATATTTTGAGCATGTTTGAACCTTTCATTTCTAGCCTAATCTACCTACTAATAAGCCAAGATTAAGCTGTTTGGCTAATTGAATTCACTAAACTATCAGCGGTAGATTTAAAACTAATTAGTCATGATTAGGTTGTATGACAAACTAGGAGTGTGTTTTTCAGGAGTGGCATTTAAGCTTGCACACTTTCAGATTTTATTTCTCTTTTTTGGTATGGGGCTATACCTTTCTTAATTTTGCAATATGCCCTCTTTTCTCTTTTGTTTTTCTTGTATTTTTGTATTTTTTATTTTTCTTCGGAGACAAAAAATCAAAAACTATCTAAATGCTTAAAACTGAGCTATATTGACATTCCTATCTAACCTATTCTAGCATGGAGTATTTACATCTTCATATGATACAAAAGTGCCAATGTAGCAAGTTGAGTAATGTCATAAAGAAGAAGAAACTCTGGCTTCTTGTTAGAGGTATCCATAGTACATTTTGAAGATTAATCTTCAAAATAAAGACTATCACAGGAGGTGACAAAATTTCATGTATCTGGCTCTTGCAAAGGATCCATGCTTGATAATTTGAGCCAGTTGGGACTTCCACACACTTTTCCAAAGGATCAACAAAGAAAAGATGAAGGTTCTTTTCCTTTCGGCTCTCCATGTCTGATAGATTGTGTGTTTCCAAGACTTCAGCTTTGAGGACTGCTTTGTCAGTATGTGGCTTGGAATTATCATCATCCTTAACCTGTAAAATAGTAAAAAATGAAATATCTTCTTTCTTTAAATCTATGCTTACTTCTGATATAAATTCAGGTTCTTCGAATGGCAGATTAACATTATTGAATGGAGAAGTCTCTTCTTAAAAATAAAGTATATCCCCAGCAGGATATTCTTCTATTTTTTCTCTCCTTCAAAGTTTTGCCAGTATCTTTTATTGTTTGGGACAGTATGTCTAAATTTTTCTTGAATTGTATATTGTTTTCTCTCCCAAGGTCTTAGACATGTACTAGCCACAAGGGATAATCCACTCGCAAAACTGTTTTTGTCTTTAGGGACAAGGATAAGTTGAAATTATTTAAAAGATTTTAATAGATCCATGGCATCATTCTGATAATCTTTAATTCTGGGTGTTTAACCATGCATTCTTCTTTCACTTGCCTAATTACCAATTCTGTACTTCCTTGAACTGTTATCTTCTGGGCTCCTGATTTCTTCAATAAATGTAGCCCTAAGAGGAGTGCCTCATACTCTGCTATGTCAGTTGTGAATTGAAAGTTAAATTTATATGGATAGGCTTCTGAATAATTTTTCTCTGTATTGTAAAGCCATATTCCTACACCTGCATTAGTTTTAGTACATAACCCATCAAAATTCATATTCCAAAGAGGACTAGTTTCAGTATTATCATTAATTTCCCTACTATCCTCTTTGTTTTGAGTTCCATTGGATTGTTCTATGGAATAGGCACCATGTTCATGATTGTCTGGTTTAGATGATGGTTTGGAGGGTAGCTGTTTGCTTAGTATTTGATCAATTCATTCTTCTGTCAAAGGAGAGATTTTTCTTTGAGTATAAACAGAAGAAGAGTTGCCTTATATTTAATGAGCAACAAAAGAAATTTCTGCATCTTTACAACAAAGTTCTCTTCGTGAATGAGAAAGAGTATTTGTTTTGCAATAAATATCAGAGACTGTATGTTTATTAATAGTCTGATCTATCTTTTCTTTTGTCAACGGGGAAGATGTTCCTATGTTTCTCTGAACAGAAGTACAGTAGTTCTCTGTCTCTTGTGAAGGTTGCTTTTGAGGCTGGATGTTTTCTTGAGCCTCATCTAGGAGATCTTGATTTGTGCTTGCAGGGAAAATTTGAGGATTTTCTATTGTTTCCTCAAAGCACTGCTCACTATTATTATTCGCAATTTGATTGTGAAGATCTCTTATCAGCATAGTACAAGACATAGGAAGGAAATCATAAATTTCTTGACCACCTTCTTTATTGCTTTCTTTATAAGTTTGCTCATCATTTTCTATATGGTGTTGATCATAATACATATCTTGGTCATTGTCTTGATCTTGAGGTGATTGGGCTTGTGTTTGATCAGGGGAAAGCATAGCTTGCTCTAGATCATCAATACTCATATTAGCCATCAACCTACCCAGTCTCTTTTCAAGCATATACATCATCTTTTCCATCATGTTTAGAAAGTTTTCTTGTTTATTTTCTCTATCATCTTGTTCAACATACATGTCTTGTATTGGTAGAGTTTGTGTTTGTTGAGGGAAAGGCATATGTCGTTATGGGTCACCATCATTTATATTAGCCATAAACCTATCCACCCTTCTTCCAAGCATGTACATTAATTTTTCCATCATGACCATATGCTTGTCATCTGGGTCTATATCTAAATCCATGTTTGTAAATCATAAAAGAGGTCACTACGTCTGTTTAATCAGTTCAAGGTATTCTACCAGTGGAGTCATTTGGTATTTTGGGAGTTTCAGAGTGTGGAGTCGCCAGGTGGAAAAGTTTTAGCTCATAAGGAGGTAAAATGTTTTATGGTTCCACCACCATGTGTTTCTTGTAGAGTTGCAAGGTTTTCAAGAACTGAATTAGCTCTCAAGGGTGATATGAAAACAATTGAAAATTTGATCTTAGGAGACTTCCTAAGGATAATTTCTGGGTTATCAACTATCTCAGGTGGATTTGGGTCAGGGTAGGCTCTAGTATGAATCTTTCTAGGAGCCACTATGCTATGTTTTTAGACCCAACTAAAAAAGAGAAGTTCAACCAGATATGATAATCTTTAAGAGGTTAAATAATCTGTTTTGTACAAATTCAAATCCTACAGTCCTCTAACTGAGTTTTAAACGATGTTATAATGACAAAGGTTCTTCCCAGTGGAGTCTTAAGGTCTGTTAAGGATTGTGGAGTCGCCAAGTGGAAGTTTTTAGCTCTTTTGGAGGTAAAAGATTTTATGGTCCACTACCATGTTTATTCGATACCAATCTGAAATATTTTTGAGTTTTTTGAGTTGTTTGTATTCCTATTGGTTGTTAAAAGTGTTCTAGATTTGTTTCAAAACATAGCTATGGTTATGAGAAAAAGACAATCTACTCTTATGGCTAAGCCAACTTGTCCTTAAAGGTTAGATAAACTCTTATGAGAATCCTAGGGTTTGCCTAGTTTGTCACTGATTCAAACAAGTTTTACCATGATTACCATTACTTGGTATTGCTAGAAAGGGCTGCTTTTTACTCACTGCACAATTTTCTTGAATCAAAGGTCTTTTGAGGTCTTAAAGGTACCTAGGCCGAAAAAACACTCAAATTCCCCAGTGGAGTCGCCAGAAATATTAGCTCCCTATAATCAGAAAGATTGGAAACAGTTCGACTATAGGGAGAAACATCGTTTCAACCACTTTGGGATTCTAGGATCTAGCCCTTCTGAATTCGAAGAGGGATCTCTACAATAAGTGTAAAGATGGATTTATCTTTAAGAGCTTTTGGGTAATGATATTAGGCTAGTTATGAAGGCTGAGGGTTTTGTTTTGTTTTTGATGGTGGAGCATGATTTATTGTTTGAGGGAAAGTCCTAAATGGAAAGAGTTTCAAAGGTGTGAAGTTGCAAGCAATCAGAACAAGCTTTGGCCAAAAATATAGATAATTGCAGGTTTTAGTCCATTGGGCTATGGAGTCATAATAGGGTTTAATTGAAACAACAAGGGGCAAGAGTGGTCCATGGGGAAAGTCATATATGTCTAAGGATCTCTTAAAAGTATGGAATGAAATGATACAACAAGAAGGGGAAAATAACAAATGTATAACAAAGAGCAGCCTAAGATCTGGTAAGTACTTTGAAACTAGCCAGCTTTTGACATACACTTAAGAAAGACATAAAAGAAATCCAGGATCTGGTAAGTACTTTGAAACTAGCCAACCTTTGATACACTTTCAATAGAAAACATACAAAAAAACGAAGGGAAACTTAAAGGCAACTGTTGGAGAAGAAACTAGCAGGCCGGGCTCACCACAAAACCTCTCCTAGCTTTGCTTTACTTGGTAACTTTCAAGACAAAAACATAAGATAACAAAGAATGGTCTAAGATCTGGTAAGTAATTTGAAACTAGCCAACTTTCAACACATTCCAAGGGAAACATTCAGACAGTCTTTGGGGATAAAACTAGGACCAGGGCTCACCATATCTTCCTTAGTTTCTCTCTACTTAACATGAACTGAAAATAACATTCAATAATAACAATTAGCTAAGACAGTAGGACTAGGGAACGCTAGCATTCCTAACTGCTTGAACTGAATTAAATCATTCCTAAATAACACAATTTAGAAGAAAAAATTTAGATAAAGCTTATCAGTCAGAGAAGGGTACTGATATACAGTAAATCCTAACTCTATGCTTGATGTTCTTTATCAAATAATATGAACAAAGTGAAAACAAAAATAAAATAAAAATTTACAATAAGAAATAACATCACCGTCGACATAGACCAGAATCCCATAAATCAGCTTGTATTGATGCTCCAAACCAGTTACAGCTTTAAGTCCAATGTTTCAGTTTAGAAATCATCTACAGTTCCCAGACTAACTTATATAATCACAAATAGAGCTCCAAGAGCCAGTGAACACTATTTACAAGTAGAAGTCTCAAGCTCAAGTATATTTCAAAGTTCAGCAACCAACATTTTCTCATCTTCTAAAGAGGTATTTATAGAAGGAATGAGGGGGTGGGATCTGATAAAAGATCTCCAAGGTCAGTTAATACAGATTTAAGACTTTTCGACCTTTGAGGGGCTCCATGAAGAAGCTTACGTATGTGTCCTCTGTATTAAATTTCTTACATTAAGAATTAAGCTCGGTGGGAGCTTTTATTGACTTTTGAGGCTCTGTGTCATGTTGTAGTAACTCTGCTGATATTTTCACATTCTGTTCCTTTAGCAAAATTAATTGTTTGGCTGTGTTGAGGAAAATATCTTTTCTGATCAATAACTTCGGCCTCTGCTTGAAATATTTGAGGCATAGGTGGTTTGTGGTAGCTGAGAGGAATCAATTTTCCTCTGATGTGGCGGTGGAGGCCTTTCTGTCTGATAAACACTTATTATTTTCTTTAACTCTGTTTTAATTTGGAGGATTAGGCTTTTGATAATCAATATTAGCCGTAATCCCCTCAAAATTGTCTTCAATCCTCTGTTCTGCTGTGTTTTAATCTTCAACACTAATACTCTTTTGATTCATTTAATGATCTATGTCTTGTTGATGTGCAGGGCCACACAGGGCTCATATGGCATCAATTCCCCTGAAGCATTGATGAAACGTGGCATAGAACCCTTTGTATGGCTTCTCTTTAAATAAACAAGGCTCTGAATATCGTCACCCTCAGCTTTATCATTTCTCTTTAAAATATTTTGAAATTCATTTGAACCTGCAACAAACACACAACTGTTATGAAATCCTGCGTTTATTGGGTAAACTGCTTAGAAGGCTGTGGGGAGGAGTGTGGCCATTGGATGGAAACATCCAACGGCGAAGATATACGTAGAAGAGTTCAAAAAGGAGTGTGGAGGGAGAATTAAGTCAGATCCATTGATTGATGAGTGATCAAGGAGATCAATGGTCGGGATAAGTGATGGACTAATAATGTGAAGGATTCACATTATTCAGATTTTTATCAGAGAATGCGAAAGACTAAGGTTAAAACCTTTGTTCTGAGGAGAAATGGTTAGATATAGAGTTGGGGGTTCGGGATGAATACGAGCTGTTAGATTTGATCCGCCCAACGAGAGCAACGGCTGAGGAGGCACACGATGCAACATAGGAAAAGAGAGAAAGCAGTTTCGGGTTGCAAAACAGTGGTTTTCGCGCAGCGAAAGGGCGGGTAGGTAGTTTTGCCTTTTGGAACACGATATGTATCCCCACCTAACATGTGGCTTCAGGAAACCACCTATATCGCATGCCCTTTGAGAAATTAACTTCCGCGCTGAAAGTTACTCAAATTCGAACGATGACCGTCAGATCTAGGGTCTTAGATCTATTGGTGGAGAACGAGCGCGAAATTGGAAAGATGTGCGGGCGGAAACAAGGGGAGCGGTTTTAATCTGGGCCGTTGGATCAAGAATAAACGGTCAAGATCAAATGTGGGAGGAGACAGGACCCACAGGGGTCAGTCTCGGTGGGGTTAATATAAGCCGTTGGATTAAATAGATCGACAACCAGGATTGAAACTGGGGGTTAAATGGGAATAATAAAAAGGTGGAGAAAAGGTTAATGAGGGTCGTTGATCTACAGAGATCAATGGTCGGGATTGGTTCAAAAAATATTAGGAGCGGGGTGCATGAATTTAAACCAAAGTCTTGAGGCGCAATCTGGACCGTTCGATCTGGACCAGATGCAATCAGGGCTCGGCAATCGGCAGGGCAAAGAACTCGGGAGGCGCCGATGCGATTAATTGCGAATTGTCAATCTAAAGATCAGATCAACGGGGGAGAATTGATCGGGGTTTGACCAATCAGGGGAAGCATTATGTTTAACGTGCTCGACCAAAATTTTGTGATGTGATTATGCGCCGATCGTTGATCGGATTTAGATCAACGGTCGATAATGTTTTAAAACATGCACCAGCAGAAAAAATTTATAACACAAAAAAACCCAAAATTTAATATAATACAAAGTTTTTATGGTATGGGCGGGATATATATTTATGATATGGATAGGCACCCGACTGCGGGGCCTTTGGTCTTTGTGAAATATAATATGCCCGAGGAGTATATAATAAAGGGCCAATCACAATTGGAAGGTTGGGCCTTCGGGCTTTTCAATCTATCCATTTGATATTTGCGATGAGATTAGTGCTTCGGGACCTTTAACTCTTGGTCCCAGGCAAAGTTACATGGAGTAAAAGCGAGGGGGCAGAGTTTTAGCAAGGGGACTCAATCGCATCGGAACTTTTGGTGCGGGTCTTTCAATCTATCCATTTTTCATTAAAAATCATTGTATGGGCGCGTTTAGACCAAAACTTTGGAAAAAGTGGGTTTATGACTTAACAAAGGAAAATATTAATAGGGAATGGAAAATTACAATGTTATAGTTCCCGACTGCGGGCACAGGGGTTATATGGAGCGATAATATGATCGGGGGATATAAATCAGTGGGCTAATCGCATCAGAACTTTTGACTTAACCAAAAGACTTGTGCACTCAGTCTTTTGCGATGCGATAAGCACTTAAAAGGCTTAGCGTCTGGTTCTAGTACCAAGGCATATAATGGGGAAGTGGTTTAAGACTTAGCCCAAGGGGCTTAAGTCTGTAATAAAAAATGTGTTTTTTTATGAAATTTTCTCAAGTTTTCAATGGTTTTTTGGGGTTTTGGCAGAGTCTAAAAAGGAGTTTTAAACTCTGTAAAGGGGATTTCATGAAGGGGAAATGGGGGAAAATGAAAAATAGAGGAATTTCATGGGAATAAAAGGGGTAAAAAATGGAGGTTAGTTTTGAAGTAGAAGGAGAGGAAAATGGTGTTTGCAGCAGTCTTTCCTCAATGGAATCAACAGGATTTCAGAGTTTTAAAATGGAAACAACAGTGAAGATTTGGACAAAGGGCATGATGTCTTTATGAGTCTTCAAGATATAATATTTTTAGCAATAAAAGTGTTTCTTGAAGGCTCAAAAAATGTGTTGGCCACATTTTGATATAACAAATTTTATAGGTGGCCAACATGTGTGTTAAGCCTTTTTTAGCACTTGTCAGTCATGTAAAGTCAATTTCATTTCCTTTTTTAGCATTTTTAAGATATTTTTTAAGATATTTTGTGCCTTGGGCTTTGCAAATCCTCAAGGACAAAATCAGATATTTGTATTAGGCCAATGGGATTGCTAGTTGCTCTAGGAGGGTTTCCTTCTCTTTGGCCTATATAATCCAAGAGAATTCACTGTAACCAAAGGCTGAAATTGATATTATATAGCAGATACATAGCATTATAAGCTTTGAAGAAATACTTTGTCTCATGAAGTGGATGATGTCTTGTTTGTCTTGGATGTTGGAAGAGGACTGTTTGTAGGATTCCATGGCTTGGTGAATGGTATAGTGTTCCTTATCTGTTATTGTTTCCTTAGTTTATCATACATGTTTTCATGCTTCTTGCTTGCTGTAGGTCAGTAAATAATAGATTTGAGACATGCCCATGGAGTCACCTCAAGTTTCCTGATTCATTACAGCTTCTATGTTTTTCTTCTTTCTTGGTTATGTCAAAGAATTCTTAACTGCTCTTTGATCCCCTAAGAACTTGTTATCAATTTCATTAATGGTTATTATGCTTTCTATCTAGTATGACTCATGGTATGCCCTACTTAATCATAGCTAGCCAAAACCCCATTACTGAAACCATTCTCTAAATATTTGATTGTCCTAGTTAAACCAAAGAGGTCTTGTTTCAATCTTTCCCTTTGCCTATGCTCTGCAATCTTAGTTCAAAGTTCCCGATAGCTCAAAATATGATGTTTAGGAGTTCCCTCTTCATAAATTGAGTTGTTTGTTTAACGTATTTGTTTTCCCAAAAGTTTGAAGGTGATTTTCTGAAAGTTAGAGGGTCTTATACCTCTCTGCATCACCTGAATGTTCATTTTATGCATCTATCAGTTTGAGTTTCATTTATAGTGATTAATGGTTAGCCCTACCACATGAATGTTTGTTGTAAAACTATTTATGCTTAAAACCTCTTTGTGTCTCACAAACTTAGTTTCCATCTCATTTCACTTTCACCCAAAGAATCCATTTATCTCGACCAAATCGGCCCTACAATATACCTTGTCCACCATTTGAGACAGTCTTGACCTTTTCGACCCCATAGCCCAGTTGATCTGACAAAATTTTATCTATTTATCCTTTTGATTAGTTCTCCCTCAAAAAACCTAAAACAAACCAAAACATACTTAACAACTAGCCTAAAATCAAAACATAGAAAGCAAACAAGTTTACATCCTTTTCATATTAGAGAGAGCCCTCTCTGAGTCCAGGAAGGCTAGGTCCTAGGGCTCCAAAGTTGGTTTGATGTTGCCCTGTCATTTGGCTTGCCAATCTACCAAATCATGAGACCGTAACATAATGACGATCCTGTGGGACTTTTATGAGTTCATATTAATCTGAATATATTTCAAGACTCATGGAAAACCCTTGTCCAACTGAGCATGCTATCCTATTGATCTATCCCACTGCTCTCTAACATAATGGTGATCACGGTGGGACCTTTCTGAGTTCATATTAATCTGAATATGTTTCAAAACTCACGGAAAGCCCCTCTTGAACTAAGTGCTCTATACTAGTGAACCACCTCATCGCCACCTAACATAATGGTGATCATGGTGGGAATTTGAGTAATAAAAAAACTTAGACCTTCCTAAACATTTTAGCATCCCTTAAGAAGACTATCTTGTCAACTTACCCCACCGCTCATGCTTAATGGCGATCACAGTGGGACGTTCTGAGTTAGTGACAATCTAAGTACACTTTAGGACTCCAGAAATCCCTTGTCTTCAAGAATATCTAGTGAATCAGCCACCTCATTTCCACCCCAACATAATGGCTATCACAATGGACCTTGAGTCAAAACATCCTAGGTATCCCTTAGGACCTCTCAAGATCTCAGTCAAACTTAGAAAACTTAAGTGTTGTCTGAAGAGTAGAAACTAGCTCTTTCACCATCTTAGCAAAATGATGATTCAGCTATAGAACACTCTTACAAAGCTTAGGGCTACATATAGGAACTCAGAAAACCCCAAAAACATCCCTAAACTGGTTTTTTATCAGTTATTGGTGGTGGGCCATAAACACATATCTCTAAAAAAAACAAAAACATCCACCTGGTGACTCCACAACTCTCAATAGACCTAAAGACTCCACTGGAGGAAGAATCTAAAACATGACCAGTCATCCTAGAAAGAAAAAGCACTCAGGCCTTAGTTGGATTCAAGAAATTATTGTCTTTATCTATAACTATGTTCTATCCTACTTTGAGCCTGATCAAGAATACACTGATGAGATATGCATTTATCATTGGAAATATCTCAAACCTCAAAAATATAAGCCTCAAATTTCAGACCATGCGGAAACTTATACACCTGTGCTTACCCCAGATTCACCGATGGAAAACCTAGTGAAACATGAGCCTCATGCTACCTTTCCCACTCCAGCTTAAACCTCAAACAGTCATAAATCTCTTTTTACACTACCTATATCCACAAAGGTCCCAGAAAGATACAAGCCTTTGATTTTACCTCCCATCTTCCAAGCCCTCCCTACAAATCTTCAAAATAAATTACCCAGATTTGATGGAGAAATCTCAAAAGTCATCGTTGAAGAGCACATCCAAAATCTTGAGAATTTACTTGACCTTTTTGAAATAGAAGAAGAGGATGTGTGTATTAGAATGTTTGCCTTATCATTACAAGGAAAAATTAAGAGTTGGTTTAAGGACCTTCTAGCTGCAAGCATTACCAATTTTCATCAGTTCACTCAAATCTTGCTAGATAGGTGGATGGTCATGGGTAATAAAGTTCTCATCATAGAGGAATACAATCATTTAAAAAGACAACCAGGGGAGACAATACAAGACTTTTCAGCCAGGTTCAATAAAATATACCATGCAATGCCTGCTAACATAAAGCCACCCCTCGGATGGGCTCTTTTGCACTACCCAAATTCTTTTAAACGAGAGATGGTTTTCCGGATAAGAGAAAGAGATCCTTTGTCCCTGGAAGAAATTCAAAGGATAGAAATTGATGTGGAAGTCAACATACTAAATATGGAGGCACAACTACGAATAATAGAGAAAGACAAAGAAAATCAAGAGAGACTAATATCTTCAGAGGAAAAGTTGGAAAAATTGATATATACATTCGGCAAATTGATGCTTCTACTTGAAAGGAAAAGTAAAAGACACAAATTTAAGGTTAAATTTGCTTATTCAAACCAACCTACACTTTTTCCTCGGGAAGAATACACTCAACCATTACAAGACAAGAGTAAAAAAAAAAATGTGCCTAATAAGCAAGTTGCAAATAAAAACATAGAGGAATGCTCTGAAGAATCAATCAGCCATCTTGAAATCACAAAATCTGAAATGAAAGAAAAATCAAAACCTGTAGGATCTCTAACTTTATGCTTTGAGTCATTTCAGATCATACAAGCAAATTGGCCTCCTAAGAATCTATCAGAGGCAACTCATGAATCCCATGCTTATTGTCACAAACATCAAGAAGAGTTGATTGAGGATGAATTCAAATCTGAAATGGAAGAAAAATCAAAACCTGTAGGATCTCTAACTTTTTTCTTTGAGTCATTTCAGTTTACATGAGCAAATTGGCCTCCCGAAAATCTATCGGAAGAAACTCATGAATTACATGCTAACTATCCCGAACATCACGAAGAGTTGGTTGAAGATGAAAACAATAAAGAAATGAAAGAGAACCCATAGGATATCTCTAAAGGCACAAGTGATGATTCATCATCTCTCGTAGGTGAGGCCCAAAAAGACATTCATCCTCTTTATTTTAGTTATATCCAAAGAGAGATAAAATTTCCTCCCTTTTTAACTAAAGAAGAGATAGATCAACTCATAAACATACAGTCAGCATCTCTTGATTTTCCTCCTGATCTTAACTATCACATAGAATAAAATAGATTTGTAAATCAATTTGAAGAAAAACAATCTGATACTCCAATATGTATGGTTGGTGACATTAATTATATTGATGATTCTCCAAAATTTGATCAATATGTTGATAATGATGATGCTTTCCAAACAGTAGCTAATTTTGCAGAGTATTCAACACTTGGTTTTTGGGAGGAAACTCAGTTTCCTCAACTTAAGAAAGGTAACAAACCAATGCATAACAGCTATAACAGTGATGAGGAAAGCTTAGAAAATTCGGAAGCAAATGAAGGCTTGAAAATTGATGATCACAAAAAAGTTGTTGTTCTTCTTTCTAGTGAAGATTTGTTGCCAAAGAGTATCCCTACTCATCAACATGATGACCTTCACACAGTTTTCAGTCCACTTAATCAGAACACATCATCTTGGGAAGAGGACTACACTACAATATATGATGAGTATGACAGTTCAAGTGATCATGAAGAAGAGGACAAGTATTTTCCCCAAAAAAGCCTGAAGCATAGCCAAGTGGAAGAAAGAGTAGTCCTGGATGAATCTTATGTCTCAAGTCCTCAAGATCGTGTATCATTCCAAGATCCATTTTCTGTTTTCCTTGAGAAATATGAAGGAGGAGTGTGTTCTACCATGAACAGTTTGTTGCAAAGTATGAGAAAAATTTTAAGCACTATTGTCCGAAAACAAGTGAAGTGGAAGTGGCCTTTTGATTTCTTCAGCATCATGAAATAAATGAACCAAGATCACCCATGCAATCATCTACTTGACTGGTTACATTGGAAAAGAGAGTTCACCAAATAAATGTCTATCATGTATAGGTTAGATTAGGGTATATAGATAGGTGTGAAAAATAAGCTCAGCCTTGTGAACATCTTTTTAGTCCTAGATTGTTTGAAGAAAAATTAAAGACATAAAATACAAAAACAATAGGAAAAGTAGAAAAACAGGGTAGTTTCTAAAGCAACGGTACAGCCCCATACCCAAAAAATAGTCATGTTGAAAGTGCGCAAGTCTAAATGCCACTACTAGTGCTCAAAATATGTCTTGTTCAGTTATCTAGCCTAATCATAATTGGACATGTTTTAAATTGATTACTGATAATTTGGTGAAAGAAGTGATTACTGTTTTGATTACGCTCAAAACAGAACCAAAGAGGAAAACAGGGATGAAAAACAAACTATGTATCCTAGCCCTAATTTTTCTAAATCTCATTTTTGTGCAAAATAATATTTGTGTGCAGCTTGTATTTTATGCCACAAACACATGAAAAATCAGACCATCTAATCTTGATTTGGTCATCTTTCAATTTCATGTTTTATTTTAGTGAATAAAATCCTGTCAAACAGCTTAATCTTGAAAATTGATCTAGCATAGGTAGAGAATCAAAGGAGTTCATCATTTTAATCTGAACTCCCAGAAGATATAAGCATAGAATTAGACAGTTTCCTTTTCAAATATATCATGTCAAAGGGTTGCTAGTCCAAGTGCACCTAAAGAAGAAAAAAATCTAGGAAATATAGCTGGGTAGGTAGAGATGACTTTGATGCTAATCAAGCTGTCAACTTTCAAAAATAGCATCAAGAAAGAGAGAAATTTGTGCCAATATATAAGGCACTGGTCTTTACAAGCTAGAGATCTGCAATTCTAGACATCTCCTGAAAAGGAGCTGCCCTCCCCAAATGGAGACACTGTTAGTCATTAGTATTTTTTACATGTTGTTGATGACCAGATTCCTTAGTTGAGTTTTCCAGAAGCTAATGTCAATCTTTCAATTTTTCATCTAGAAAACACCCCAAATTTTTTTTTTTCCTCCTACCCCTACCTGTCAGTCTATGATGAGAGTAGTCTTCATTTTTAAGTCATGTCTCGTGTCAGCAAAACCTTCCTATCTATAGTTGTCATAATTTTTTTTCTCTACTATCATTTTCCCTTGTTTCTCATGCCATTCACTATCCAAAGGTTGAAAAAGTGTCTGCTACTCTATCCCTGATCATCTTGTCATATGACAATCTGATCATGCCAAAGAAAACACTCAGAATATGTGAAAATTGTCCCCAAGTTAGATAGTGGTGTTTAGGGAGTTTTTCCTTGGCTCAAATATCCTAGGCCAAAAAACCTCTGTCTAGTACTGGTCAACCATAAATTATTTCCTATTCTGCAAAACAAGCCTTGGTCTATCCATAGGTCGCACACCACTAAGAGGTCGCTTTGTCTCATTTCAGAAGAAGTTCAACATAGATTCAAACTTCAAGAAGAGAAGTTTTTTCACTGTTTGAAGAAATATGCTTAGATAAAGCATAAATCCCCATGAAACACCAAAGGAGCTCTCAAAGGTTCAAAAGCATATGTTTTTACATCTCTGCAGGGGTGTAATTGAATGATGATCAGTGTGCACATAAGAGCAAAAAGACAAACTCATACAGGTCTCTCATGTTGAAGGGGTTTGCTATCATGAAGCAAGTAAGGAGCAGTGAGTAAAGAGAAACTGATATATATAGTTTTAAATCCAAAGGCCGCATGAAGAAAATGGTCATCCATCAAGACCAATGAATACAAATAAATTAAAAAATTCTTATCATCAGCACTCCCTGATCAACTCCAAGGGTAGCGCTTCCTCAAGTTCTTTAAAAGATGACCTAGCCTTACAAGTTCCTCTGTTTCAAAAAGAAGGACAGTCTTTAAAAAGAAGATCTCCAAAGAAAATTAGGCAACCAGATGAAAGGATAAGGAGGATAGCTGCCTCTTATACCTTATCATGAACTAAAACTTTGAAAGCCTGTCACAAAAATTTCGCTGCCCCTTAAAGCACAGTTGAAGGAAAGAGTTAGTTCAAAGGTGTTTAACAGCGAGCACTTTCCATATGCCAATCACATGGTTTACTCCCTAAAAAATTCACAGTGATGTGGCAAAGCAAAGGCATATATTACAAAGCAAGGTACAATGTTGAGATGGATGAAACTTTATATGTTTGATGGAACCTCCTTCAAAAGCAGAGGGTTAGAAACACATTGATAAGACCTCCTTCACAATAAAGGAGAGGGTCAAAACGTAGTTTGAGGACCTCCTTCAAAACTAAGCAGAGGGTAAAAACAAAGCCAAAATGCCTCCTCCAAAAATATGAGCAAAGGGCATATTGTTTAAATTCCTCCAAAATAAGCAAAAAGACAATACAAGCCATGAGTCGCGCCTAGGGCCAGTTTGGTTTAAAAATGTGTTTATGACAAAAAAGAGATGAAATTGACAAAAGAGAGAGAGGTTTTTTTCCATATTATGTTAAAGAAGAAAAACGTCCTTCAGTTTCTACACAGGTATCATGGTTTGGGAGAAATGTAAAAAATACAGGTGTCACGGGAGAATTTCTGCACCAGGATTCACTATTTTTGACCAGTGTTGGGACAGTTAATTTTTGAAAAACCAAATGGACACCAAATTGAAAAAATCAAGTATATTTGGAAATAATACTTCCATAGGTTTCCAATGAGCCATCTTGGGCCCAATTATGACACCGGGAAGGCATCCAAAAGTGGCCTGCAAACAACACTATGCATTTCTGCACCAGGATTCACCATTTTTTACCAGTGTTGGATCTGTCAATTTTCGAACAACCAAATGGACACCAAATGAAAAAAATAAAGCATATTTTGAAAGTATACTTCCATATATTTCCAAAAATCCATCTTGGGCCCAATTATGACACCGGGAAGGCTTCCAAAACTCGCTGGAAAAATACGCAACGCTCCTGGAATGTTGCACGACGCGCTTGTAGGTTTCTACAGTGCAGTTTTCTAAGCGGCACGACGTTCTTGTGTTTTTGCGCAAAGCGCCTGTGTAGCACCCAAGAACACTGTATGATAAAGGTAACTCTTTATGTTTTAAGGTAATATCCTTGAGAAACAAGCATAAGGTCAAATCATGGTTGATGACCTCCTTTAGGAACAAGTGGAAAAGGTCAAATATTTGCCCCTAAATGTCTATTCAAAGAAACAAAGAAAAACATCACTGAAAGGACCTCCTTCTCATCATAGAAAAAAGATTTACATTATGGTATTGAAAGGCTATAGTAGTGGTTTTGAATGGATGACCTCCTTGGTAAACAATCAGGGCTCAAATCACAGTTTAGAGGCCTCCTTCATCATACAAGAAAAAGGTAAAATCATGGTTTAAACACCTCTTTCACTCCATAAAACAGTGGATCTACCTAATGTTTTCAAAGGGCTGAAATAGTAATGTTTTTATGAACTTATTTAAGATGATGTACTAGGTCACAGTTTTGGAGAAGACCATTACAATCTATCTAAATACCTCTTCCAATGGATAGACAAAGAACACTTTTCATAATCAAATCACATGTTTCTTGTCTAACGTTTCGAAGAGACATAGTGCTAAGGGAGATAGGTATCACAGGTAAATTTTTATGAAAAACAAAGGGAATGTTTGTTTTAAGGTCTTCAAGGGTGACTTTCTTGGTAAAAAAGTGGAAGGAAAAAGACACGTATGAAAATAATCTCATCACTTCATAAACAATGAATTTGCACAATGTTTTTAAGAGGCTGTAGTAGTGGTTTTTATGATGACCTCCCTTGTAGACAAACAGAAGCATGACACAGTTTAAAAAACCTCCTTCATGACAAGTGGAGGGTTGAAAATATCACTAGGTGTCAATATATTATTTAGGAAGAATTTTCAGTGGAAATCAGAGGTTGAGAATCAGTTGTTTTCAAAATTTTTCTTTCAAAGTGACAAACAAAGGAATAAACAACTTTTAAAAATATGTTTTCACATTCGGTCAAAGGAGCTTACACCAAAAATAGAAAAATGCTAAAGGAAGATGTTATGAATTCTTGAAAGGAGGGAATAGCGTTTAAAAAATAAATCCTTATGAGTATAAGAGGACGCGAGAAAAATTTCATGATCATCATGCAAACACTTCACGGAGAAAGGAGTGAGTTTAACTAGCATTTTCAGCCTTGATTTACACGTGGCGCGCCTGTAAGTTTATACAATGAAAATCTCTGAAATGCGGGGCACGCCTGTAACATTACGCAGTGCGCCTGTGCCCGGTGCCCACTGCCCATCTGAACGCGGTGCCCTTGCGACTTATGCTTTCAAACAAGCTCTTGGCGAGGAAACAGGTCTCGCAGGCAAGACCCAAGTTTAGGGGTTGGGGCCAACAAAGGAATCCACTATAGTCTAGAACGACGCCGTCATTATTGCCCTACTCCAGAGAGCAGAGAGTCTCACCCGAGGTGTGCCACAACCACATGCAAAAGGGGAATAGATCGATAGTAGTGAAAGGATCCGCAACTCATGATTAACATCGAATTGATAACATACACATCGTTATATACACAAGAACATTTAGAGAGCGTACAGGTATTAAGAAAATAAAATTTTGAATCATCACAACCATCATGCATGCATATGAATCACATAATAAGACAACAACCTGCAAGTATATTGATATCTTCAGCCAAGTCCATGGTTACATAGCTTCTGCAAGGAGACCTTACAAGTCTGATACATACGCCTTATAGAACAGAAAGGTAGATAAGAGAAACCTAGGAACTACAGAGATATCATGCCCAGTCTCCTTCAATCGCTCTGCATTCCTTCTCCTGTCGCATTCCTTCTCCTTTCGGCCGGGTGACTGTTATTTATTCACTCGCTATCGCAACTGTTAGTTCCTATTTGCGTTCTTCTTCAGCTGCTTCCAGCTTCTCTCTTGTTGTCTGTGTGTTTTTCTCTCTGTCTTCTGCTGTATATTCTCTTTGTCTGTACTCATGCATCTACTTTCTTCAGCTATCTCTTGCTTCTTCGCCGCCTTGATAGCTCCGCGACTTACTGTAGTTGCAACTTGGTTGCGACTGCCATGTGTCATCATTCCGCAACCCAAAAAGCCATTCTTTATTCAAAATTCAAAATATTCAAAACAAGTTTTCAAAAAAAGGGCCCCAACAGGCTCTGACCACAGTTTCTTGACTTGTCCCTGAGTCAATCAAAAATCACAGTCTCTATCTCCATCACCCCGCTAGACCCCGTGCCCTGTTCTCACTGTGCACCTTCAGCCTATTGTTCAAACAAGGGCCCCAACTCCGGGACTCTGCAGAACGTTGTAGCTTTAAGCTCAGTGAAGTTCGACACAGCTTGTTGCCACCCCTGCAACAGTGAATCTGTTTCTTCGGCAAGTTTGGTGAAAGAAACCTCTTCTATGTGCATTGGTACAACCCCGAACACTGTGCTAATCTGGGTTTCAGCCTCAGCGGCTAGCTGTTGCATTGAGCTGGCACTGAATTGAAGGGGCGGGTGGAGCTCATGAATTACCCATTTGGCCATTGCTAAGCTGGCCTCTGTTTGCTGGATCTGCACTTTGAGCTCATCTTCCTAGGCATATAACTGGTCCAACTGCGTGGGGTCCGTGTTCTCTTAGATTTCCCTCGAAATTTGCTATAGCTGCGCTGAAATTGGCTGTGTTTTGACTGTAAGGGTGAGTGAGCACTCCTGAAGACCCTTCAGGAGGTCGTAAGCCTTGCGCGTTGTAGAGTTAAGAGTTTCCTACATTTGAGTGGCATGGCCTTGCTTTGCTGCAACCTGTGCTGAATAGACAACCTCTGGATTGGGCAGCGCTGGCCGTGCGGCTAACGCTGCTTGAAGCTCTCTGTTTTCCCTATGGAGACCATTGAATGTGATCGGGAGGTGGAAAGCCTGTGCTACGATACTCATCTCCATGACATCAGCAGGTACCTAAGTATAATGAGCCTCGACATTCGACCATAGCTCTGAAAACACCTGGGTGACATTGTTTATCTGACCTTCCAGCTGCTCCTGTGCCTTTATAAGTTGGTCGCGTTGTTCAGTAAGCACTACAATTTGTTGCTGCTGCTCATCACACCTCTTCTATAGCTCAGAATGAAGCCTTTCGGCTTGTTGGGCCGCCGTCTGGATAAATAAGTATAACTGAGCTGTACCCCAGGTTTCTAAATTCGCAATCCCCGAAGTGCCTTGGTCCGGCCTCCTTTCTTGCAAGGGTTTCCCACTGGAAACTGATCGATTAGAATGATCTGGAGGGGATGGTGGTGTGGTCTGTGGGTGCACTGAGTCGGCCATATTCAAGTCTGGCTATTCCTGCTGATCTGTATGGAAATTTTGTCGAGGGACAGTAGGCTCAGGCTGAGCCTCAGCTGAGTCAGAAACAATGTGTGCCCTCTGGGTAAATATATTAGACAGAGAAACTTGGGATTCTCCCGCGGGGTCGACTAGTGGTACTACTGTTGCAGTATCAGAGTCAACTTTGGCCCTGTGGTCCCCACCAAGGAGTTCCTGGATGATTGGGTCGGACACGGTAGCAGATGAATTGGATGGAGCAGATGAAGTGGTAGGTGGAGGTGGAATAGTGGGTGGAGTGGTGGAGGGATGTGGAAGGTGAATATTGATAAAATCTGAGGGGTCAATGAGGGGTTCTTTCTGTATTAGCACCCCTATGCTCAGTGGTATTGGTGGATCATCAACAGTGAGGTCCACCACCGGATTTTCTTCAGTGGTGCGGGCCCGCTTGGCTTGAGGGAATTTTAATGGATTTGTAGTCTTGCTCTTCTCTCCCATCGGGGTTATGATTGGGTTTGCTGAAGTAAATAGAACAATAGGGATGGGGGAGGTGAGAGGAGTTGTATGGGGGTGTGAGGTAGAGCAAGAAAGTGGGAACTCGGAAAAAAAAGGGAAAGGAGTGACACCGCTTGAAATAACCTGGGCTGCCGTATTAAAATTGCGTACCTGAGTGTTCAAGTGGCGGATGATAGGGACGAGCGGCTTAAGGAGTTCCTGTGGTGTCACCTCTGCATAATTTTCGGCAGGCTGTTGCTGCGGCAACATTCGCTCAAAGTTGTACATGGGTACCCCATCCCAGATTTCCTTCGCAGCCCCCAGCCACGAACAGACCTCATTGTGGAAGGCGGTATCTTCAAGTTGAAATTTCAATGGCTTCATGTGGAAGGTGTCCTCTGACATGCAAGTAGGTCGGAGGTAAGTATGCCTGTGACTGACCCCGAACCACACTTGCTCGCTGTACTCATCTAACAAGTTCCTAGGCACCCTTTGCTGGCTGGCAACCACATCTGTCATTAGACCGTACCAGGACCAAAATGCCTCTACATTCACCTGTTTGGTGCTAGGATCAGCTAACACCTTCCATGGAATGAGCTTCATCGCCAGAGGCTGGACATCTGGAATTTCCACTAGGAACCGAACAAGGGGAGTGTGTCATTTCCACATGGCGAAGGCAACGATCAAATAGCCATAAATGAAGCTTGTAGCGTGCTTGTAGTTTTCCTCGCATGCATCAAACAGTTCCTTCAATAGGAAGGAGCACCAGTTCAGCTTGGCACCCTGAACACAGTGCTCTGCAACGGAGATAGTGTCCAGAGTGCATTCACCCTTTGCGTAGTGCCTCATTGTCTTGTTGGCAATGAGGTAGCATGCAAATTTGATCTCGGGCTTATTGATAAGCTCCATCTTGGCTCCCTTCCCACCCTGTCGGGTGCCATATTTGACATACAAGTCTGCGTCTCCCCACTTCTGCCTGGAGTTGGTCTGACATGCAGTCGAAACATCTGCACCATTCTGTGAAAGCCTTGTAAGACGATGGATATCCTCAGCATGAATGGGAATTTCCTTATTCGGCCACAAGGACCCATTCTGGACACAGCTGAGTAGGAACCTAGTGCACTGCATAGCCGGTCCTGTGGTCCCGAAGACCAAAAACATTTCTTGAGTTCAGCAAAGAAGATTGCTGAAGGCCTCAGAATTCTGGTAAAATTCTGTTTGTTGAGTGCCCGACTGTTGAATAGTAATGTTCCATATACACCTGCCAGTTGAGTGCCGGGAATTCGGAAGAGTCTAAAAAGTTAGCATCTATCAGGGTCTCATTGTCATATTTCCCTACAAAGGACTCTATCTTATGAATTCTGTTGTCGAGCTCTAGTTCTAGGATGGCTAGGATGGCCTTCGGCATTTTTGCTCGATGCTAATAGACCTGCAGAATTCGTCTCGGCATCCTCTCTTGGTGCTGTGCATCTAGATACTTCTGCTGCTCTGGTTCTGCTACAATTGCTAATTCTAACTGTTTCGACATTCTCGTGCTTTTGGTTTTCATGCAAGTTATGTAATTACCTAGCACGAGTGGAGTTGATGAGACCCCCTAACAAGTTAATTCTTGTTGGAATTCTTCTCTGCGATAATCGTGCAATCAATCGCGTGCCAATGTGTATTCTGACAGTTGGTGACGGTGGCATGGGAAAATCGGTAGACACGATGGCTGAGGTTACTGCGGATGATGGAAAAATGATTATTGCGAGGTTACTTCCAATTAAGCTAATTTATGGTGCAAATCTAGACGATCCTACGGACTGACACAAGTACTGACTAAAATGACCTGGACTGACCTTGACACGTTTATGAATCCTACGGGGATGACACGCTGGACGTGCCCCTCCCCAACCACAATCGGTTGCAGTGCGGTCTCGCAACAGAGCGGTTATTGACAAAATATGCATGAAAAAAAAATGCTACCTATGCTCATCCCAGTTGCGGGAGAGTTATTCAGCTACGCTACTCTACGGGTGCTCTCGGTTGCGAGAGTTATTGATGAAGAGTGAAATAAACTTACTCCTGGTAGGGTTTTAGGCGTGCGCCATTCACCCACCCCGGTAAAACAGTACCGTCCAGCTGAGCCAACCGAATGGCTCCGGACTCTCTAATCTCGATGAAGAAGTAAGGTCCTAACCAGTGCATCTGCAACTTTCGTGGGAACTTCTGGAACTTGCTGTCATATAAGAGGACCTTTCCGCCAACCTAGAACATTTTTTTCTTGATGTGGCGATCATGCCACACTTTCTGCCTATCCTTCTGAACCTTCTGGTGAAACTCGGCCAAGAACCAAGCCTCGTCCAGTTCCTGTAATTCATGTAGGCACTCCTGGAGCAATGCTTCTTCCAAGAACTTGAGAGACGTGGCGATTAAAAGACTTGGTACAGTGAACTAGGCAGGAATCATAGCTTCCCAGCCATACACCAACTAGAACGGTGTCTGATTGGTCAAGTGCTTCACCGTATTCTGGTAGGCCCAGAGTGCAGCTGGGAGCCGCTCATCCCAGTCATCCTGCTGGGCATTGCAGATCTTTGTTAACCCATTTTCAAGAATTTTATTAAATGCTTCAACAGTACCATTGGCCTATGGGTGGTACGGGCTGCTTTTGTGATGTTGAATCATAAATGTGTCCAACAATGACTTGACCATGTCATTAATGAAATGCGTACCCTGATTGCTGGTTAAAATTCACGGGCAGCCAAACCTACTGATGATGTGTTCAAAGATGAACCGCGCTATTGTATCTGCCATGCAGTCTCGTACCGCTGCTACCTCAGCCCACCTGGTGAGGTAGTCGGCTGCGGTAATGATGTAGCGGGCTTTGGAGTGCCTGGCGTCCGAGGATATGGGGCCTACAAAGTCGACAACCCACTTCTCGAATGGCCACAACACATCCACTGGGTGTAGTGTAAGCTCGTCCCTGTGACAGGGCCTCCCCATTCGCTGACAGACATTGCATCTCTTAACAAATTTCTTACAATCTGCATGGACCATCGACCACCATAGTCCAGCTTGGAGTACCTTCCTCATGGTGGGTTTTACCCCCACATGCCCTCCCGCAACACCACTGTGGAATCCCCACATCACATCTTCGCACTCGTGGTCAAGTACACATCTACGCAGAACCTCATCGAGGCCTAGTTTGTATAGCTCCCCTGCAATCAGTTGGTGTTCGGCGATGCAGACGACCAAGTGCCATTTTTGGAGTGGGGTGTAGTCTTGAGGGCACTCCCCCATGGTCAGATAGGTGGAAATGTCGACCAAGTAATCCGGTACATCTTCGACTTGGAAGAGGTCAGCATCCGAAAGCTGATCATCGAGAGAGCCATCGTTCTCCCCTGTCTCCAACCTGGATAAGTGATCGGGCCCAACGTTCAACCTCCCGGGCTTGACAATCACCTCAAACATGAATTCTTGGAAGAGTAGAAGCCAACGACAGATCTGTCCTTCCAAAACAGGCTTATTGACCAGGTTCTTCAATGTAGAGTGGTCCGTAAAGAACTTGAATTTCCCCCCTAGAAGATAGTGGCAGAACTTCTGGAGTGAGTACACCATTGCTAGGGCCTCCCGCTCGGTAGTGGTGTAACTCTTCTCTGCATTAGACAATTTGCGGCTGGCAAAGTAGACTGGATGGTCAATTTTCGCCTCTCTAGGTTGCGCCAAGGAAGCCCCAAGTGCAATACTGGAAGCGTCAATATGCACATGGAACTGCTTATCCCAGTCTGGGTGAACAAGAATAGGTTTTGTCCCCAGATTTTCCTTAAGAGTGTCAAGGGCCATCCGACACTCCTCCATCCACTGGAATGCTTCTGACTTCCGCAGAAACTTTTCTAAAGGAGCGGTGATCTTCGCGTAATTTCGGATAAACTGCCTGTAATATCCTATGTGCCCAAGCAGTGCCCACAACTGCTTCACCGTTTCAGGGGCTTCCATGTGGACGATCACTGCTACCTTGGCAGGGTCAACACAGACCCCTTTCTTGCATACCACGTGTCCTAGTAGCATGCCGAAAGGAACTGCGAAAATACATTTCTTCAAGTTCAAGGAAATCTGTAACTGGCGACACCGATCGAACATGATACACAACAAGGTGGCATGTTTCTTTAGCAAACTGTAGACGGTCCAATCGTCCATGTAAACTTCCAAGAACTTGTGGATATGCTCCCGGAAAGCAGCGATGACAATCCGGGAAAACATGGTAGGGGTGTTCTTCAAGCCAAACAGCATCATGTGGTATGCGAACAATCCCCACTCGGTGGTGAATGTCGTCCTCGGCTTGTCTTCTTTCGCAATGAGCAGCTGATGATAACCCGAAAAACCATCAGTGAAGGAGTAAGCTTCATTTCCTGCAACATGATCCAATACTTCGTCGTTGAACGGAGTGGGAAACAGATCATGGATGCAGGCGTTGTTCAAACTCCGGTAGTCCACATAGACGCGTATTTCCGCCTTGTCCTTCTTATTCTGAATGATGATATAACTCACCCACTCTACTTCTTCCACTAGAAAGATGAGACCTGCGGCCAGCATCTTATCAATCTCAATCTTGACCTTTTATTTGATCCGTGGGTTCAACTGATAGGGTCGATGCTTTACGGGCCTGGCATCCAGTTTCAGCACAATACACATTTCTCCAAGGTCACCTTTGATACCCTTCAAATCTGCCACCGATGAAGGGAATAAGTCTTTATATTCCTGGAGGAGGCTGAAAATTTCCTTTGTCGTCTCCTCATCCGAGTAATCCCCAACTGTAGCCAATTTGGGTTTTTCCTCCGTACCGATGTTCAACTTCTTTGTCTTTAGCGGCTGTAAATGGACACCTTCGGTGGTCAGTTCTTCATTAATATTCCGCTCTCCTTCCTTCTCTTTGAAATATAGGTGCCTTAGGTTCTCCAGACTGTCATCGTCTAGATCACTGTCAATCCATTGGCAAGCCAAATCGTGCCTGGCCTTAGGGCGTGATGCAAAGGTTCTCCTGTCGTTCTCTGGTTCACGGAGAAATAGTACCGCCTTGATAGCTTGTAATGCTCGGGACACCAACTCTGTCTCTCCTTAAAATGAGAAGCATTGAACAAATTTGTTCATGACTTCCTGCCCAGAGCTGGTTCCTCTTTTCCGCTCTTCTTCTAAGTACCAGGCTTGGGGGATGGTATCTAAGGAGTGGATGAAATGATGTACCCACAGCTCTTGCAGGTATCCCAAACTTTTCCATTGCTCCTCACAGGTCCTTAGGTGGTCCCGCGGATCAGAAGTCCATTGGTACCTGTGCCTGCTTCGAGGGCCTTCGTCTTCTTTAAACCACGCCCTCAAATCCTTTTCCACAAAACTCCACCGCGACAAGGTGTTGCGGTGGTTCCTCCACCACCTAGCTGATGTGGACTATAGTGCGACGTCCAAAAGGGGTGTTAGTATGAATCCTTCGTCGAAATGTACGAAAAAGGACCACTTTAGCTATGCATAACTAATAGCCCTAACAACAAATGGGGCTGCCAATATCTTCAGATCTGCGGTTAGTTAGACAAGAAAAGAGCTGCAAAACACCAGATCTATGCATGGAAAGACATTAAGTAGTAAAAACAAGGGTTTGCTCCATATACCAATAGACAAGACAAGAACAATTTTTGAAAGAATTTTTGTATTAATGGGGCACCTGTGAGGAAAAGTAGAAGGAGTATCCAATTCCCCTCAGTGGGATGGGTTCTTGGAAGTCCTCAGCACTTCAGATCTAAGATTTCTCTCTCTAGTTGATGTAGAAAACCCAATGCAAAGAGTAGAGCTCAATGGGAGCAAATGATGGAGATATGTGACCAAATGTATAGATCTAGAGTGATCTAATAGGAAACAAAAGGTGAAGAATGGTAGGAAAAACCCTCCTATTTATAACAAAATATTAGGTCATTCTAGGTCTTGGTGCATGGGTTAACCAGATCTAGATCCACTTTTTATGGAATATTTTATTATATTTGTTGGAGGGAAAAGGTATTTGACTTGGGTCAAATCCCTTAATTTGTCAAAAATAAATAAATAAATGATTTATTTATCTTTTTAAGGAAATGGTTAGAAGATAATCAAATAAATAATGATTTATTTAATTATTTAAGGAAGTGGTTGAAAGATAATTAAATAAATAATGATTTATTTAATTATTTGTGGGTGATGTGGTCATATTTAACAAGGAATATTATCTAAATAAGGTTTAAATAATTATTCCTAGAAAATAATAAGATAAATAAAGGTTTATCTAATTAATTTCTTTGATTTTGGGTTAAACATGACTGGGAATAATAATTAAACTATGGTTTAATTAATTATTCCATGAGGAAAATCAAACAAATATAGGTTTGTTTAATATTTCCTTTTGGGGTTTCCTCTTTTAACATAGTGAAGGCAATTTTACTCAGGGTAAAATTGGTCTTACATGGTGTACTTGGGTCCATCTAATGATAATAGGTTAGATGACCAAAAAATGGTGTAACAGATTGCCCCCTTGCGTGCGAGTGTCAGGAGCAAATCGTATGACCGAAGTACGTTGTAAGAACTCAATCACTAGACAACAAATGGGAAGTCAGAGAGAGAAATGTAAGGTAGAGAGTGTGCTGAAGGACTAGACCCTGAGGAGACGAGACTCGCAGGTGCAACAAGTCTCTTTTTATGAGAGGGTACCTGTGCTGAAGGCGGCGGGGGAGGCATACCTATGCCCACCGAGACAAAGTAAAAAAGAATAGTGTGTCCAGTAAACAAGGGACCGAACCATAAAATACAGCTGGCATAATCATGAGCCAGATAAAAATACAATGAGGAATCCCACATACATGTTGTGCCTGGGATAACAGCCAGGACTTGTACAATAATATTTGAGTACATGAGATACAAATACAGCTGAAATGCCCCCTGGAAATGGGGAAGGGCTCACAAAATATGACTGATACATGCAAATCGAAGAGGCGTTGCAAGTGGCTATGGCCAACATCATCAAATATCTGGAGCTGCATCGAAGGCTGCAAAGAAGAGGTCATCCGGGCATGTGGGGGGCTACCTGCAGGGCCACCCCCTCATGAGGGTTGAAACATCTCACACACACCCGAGAATCATCAAGAGCTGCTGCTGGATCATTGGACCATCAAGTATACGAATTCTGATCATGCGGAAAGGAGCTGGAGAAACAATCAAGCCAAAGGGAAAGGAGATATCCCTTTGCCTGATCCGAGGAACTGAATCAAGAGTGGATGCTGGAACCAAGGTACACTGACCTCTAGACCTGGCTTCTGGAATGAAAGTGCTGATGTCGACATAAGGAGGTCCTCCATAGTTGAGGGAGTGATATGTCCCTAACTAAGGCACGAGAGAAAACAGTAGAGCGACGGACAGACTGACACTAATGATGAGAGTGAAATGGAAAGGACTGAGTAGCGAATGGACGACTTCCCTTGTTAGAGCATAAAGGGCATCAATGACCTGGCAGCGACTGACACAATACCATATGGGATAGGAGACAATGGGACTGAAGGTCGTAATATGCGTCACAAGAGAGAGACCAAGCAATGAAGGATGGAGGGCTATAGTGGGGTACAAAGGGACGCGGTATAGACTCCATGGATGCAATGATGACTCAACTTGGATGCTCTAAACAAAGGCGACACAATAGTTCTGCCACACAGTAAAGGCCCAATGGGGGACTATGAAAACATGAGTTCAAGGTGAGAACTCATGACGAAAATCGACACGAACATGGACAAGTATGGGGGCGAAGTGATGCCCCAAATACAAGTGTTGTAAGTGAGAAAATTCGATTTAAAGCGGATGTGGAGGGGCCCTTCTTGGACAAAATGGGTCTGGGTGAAGCAGCAAAACGTAAACATGAAAAAATAGATGCTGGTTATCTAAAAGAAAATAAAACATGCATTTCAGAAGGGAAATGATAAGGGTAATATTTCTTAAGATAGAGTGCATTGCGAGGATTAGGAAGGGGATGGCCTTCGAAATCCTCTAAGAGGTATGCCCCCTTCCCGAGATCCTTACTAATGATGTAAGGGCCTAGCCATAATGAGTCAAACTTCCCATGACCAAGGACATCATGGGCCTGGTCATATAATAGAACAAGGTCGCCTTCGTGAAAAGTGCGAGGCTGGACTTTTCGGTCATATTGAGCTTTGGTGCGCTTTTTGGCCACTTCCATGGTTTGCAAGGCAACATGGCGGTCTTCGGAAGCACGCTCGAGCATGATAAGTCGTTGTTCTAGAGGTTGGGTGTTAGGGAGAAGTTCAACGGCCAGATGTAGGGAAGGAATTTCACACTCGATCGGTAAGACTGCCTCCTCTCCAAAAACCAGGTGGAAAGGAGTAAACCTGGTGGCGGTTTTAACAGAAGTTCGATAGGCCCACAAAGCAGGGAAGAGCATGAGATGCCAGTTGGTTTTGTGCTTATTCACCGTTCGTTGAAGCATAGTTTTGAGGATTTTGTTGATTGCTTCAACTTGGCCATTACCTTGGGGGTAATAGGAGGAGGAATATTGGTGCTCAAAACCCAACAGTGAGGATAGCTCACGCCATATCTCATCTTCAAAATGTTTGCCATGGTCGGAGACCAGTTGTTTGGGAACCCCGAATCGAGCTATAACATGGTTAAAGAAAAAGAGGGCCGCGGTAGCTGCCGTGTTGTTGAAAGTTGGCATGGCCTCGGCCCATTTGGTGAAATAGTCGACCGCCACGATGATATACTTATGGTTACCAGCGGATGGCGGGTGACACTCCATAAAGTCGATGGCCCATTTACAGAAGGGGCCGGTTGAGACGACCGGATGGAGGGGAGCTGGTGGAGCTTGCGCCTTAGGGGCGAAATGTTGGCAATTGGGACAGTGTTTGACTACCTCAATGCAATCACTAAAGAGAGAAGGCCAAAAATACCCAGCGCGCATGACTTTCTGGGCAGTAGCCAGACCGGAGAGGTGGCCACCGCAAGCACCGTTATGGTAGGCATTAAGGACCTGTTCAGCTTCAGCGTGTGTGAGGCAACGACGAAGGACGGTGTCAACCCCGCAACGATATAGGTCGTCACCGATAAGGAGGTATCGGGGGGCTTGGTGTCGGATGCGTCGAAGAGCCTCACGATCAAGGTGAAGGGCAAACTTTTGGGTTCGCAAGTAAGTAAGGATGTCGCCATACCATGGGTCGTCGGCAGTAATGGAAAATAAGTGTTCATAAGGAAAATCATCATTAACTGGGGTGTCTTGCGCTCCGTAGGTAATTCAGAAATGAGCTCAGCGAGGGCTAAGCCTTTCTTACTCTTTGGTGTGACAAATTCGAGGTCGAATTCTTGAAGTATAACGACCCAACGAGCATATTTCCCAGTGAGGATACGACGACTCAATAGGAAATCCAAGGAGTTGGAATTAGTCACAACCTTGGTGGAGTGCATGAGGATATAATGACGAAGTTTTTGGACTGAGAACACTACAGCCAGTGCTAATTTTTCTTCAAGTGAGTAGGAAATAGGGGGTCCTATAAGGTTCTTACTGACGTAGTAGATCACATGCTCGATACCATTGTCATCTTCCTGGATAAGGACTCCAACAACCAAATAGGTGGAAGCGGAGATATACAGGATGAAGTCCCGATCAAAGTCGGGAGGGCAGATCAAGGGAGCGGATGTGAGAGCCTGCTTGAGGGCATCGAAAGACTCGTGAGCATAGGAATCCCAAATGAAAGGGATAGAAGATCGGAGGAGTCTAAGGAACCCATGTGCAGTGGTGGCGTAGTCAGGGACGAACCGGCGGAGAAAATTAGCTTTGCCTTGGAGACTTTGGAGCTGGCGGAGGGTACGTGGAATGGGAAGTTCAAGAATGGCTTGAACCTTCAAAGGGTCAAGAGTGATACCATCCTTAGACACGATGAAGCCTAAGAGACGGCCGACAGGAACGCAAAAAACACATTTCAATGGGTTAAGGCGGATATTATACTTGCGACATCGGAGGAAAATGGTACGCAGATCGTGGAGGTGCTGCGCCCGATGCTTAGAACGTGCAGTGAGGTCGTCTAAATAAGCAAGGATAATGTGAGCTAAGTCATGGAAACAATAAGACATGGCCCGTTGAAAAGTGGCGCCGGCGTTTTTTAGGCCGAAAGGCATGACCCAGTAAGAAAAAGTTCCCCACGGACTAATGAACGCGGTTTTGAGTTGATCGGCAAGACGGATAGCAATTTGGTTGTATCCGGAGAAACCATCCATAAAGGATAGAACCTCATGCCCCGCACACTCGTCAATGATTTGGTCAATGAATGGTGTGGGGAATTTGTCTTTGGGACAAGCTTGGTTCAAGTTGCGAAAGTCCGTGCAGACACAGATGGTGCCTTGTCTCTTGAGAACGGGAACTGGGTTGGATACCCAAGTGGTGTATTCAATGGGGTAAATGAAACCAGCCTGCTTGAGCTTGTCGATTTCGGCTTTGATAGCGTCACGTCTGGAAGGATGAATGGGTCTCAAATTTTGACGGACTGGTTTGGCGTCAGGTGATGTATCGATATGGTGTTCGACAATGGCGGGATCGAGTCCGGGCATTTCAGAATAGGACCAGGCGAAAATATCACAGAATTCTTTGAAAAGCTTGGTGTAAGCTTCGATTTCTGCTGGGGTGCATTGAGCACCTAAGGTGATATATTCTGGGATACCTGGGGTGACTGAAATGTCAATTTTGATGGTAGGAGAGATATTGGCCATGTTTCCTTCTTCGAAAGCATTAGGGGCAGGGATGGGGTTTTTGAACCAATCGACGGCATTGGGGATGAAGTCTTTGGTTTCCACAGCAAATTGGTCATGGGACTGCTGTGGGAGGAAGTATGCGCGATGGTGCATATCGTCCCATGGAAAGTTCGGGTTGGTCATGGCTTCCATAATGTCTTCATCGGATTGGAAGATGGGAAGACTAGAGGAAGAGGGGTCACCCGAGGAGATAGTGGTGTGTGACGGGTCATCAGGAGGAGAAGGGCTCAGATGTGCAATGTCAACAGATCCAAGGTCGGCTGAGGAGCCGAGAGTATCTACAGGTTGAAGGGTAGGTGAACTATCTCGCAAGGACAATGACAGGTACATAATAGTGATTGACGACTCTGTTGGCTCGATAGTGGGAGGAGGAATGTGAATGGGAGTGGGAAGATCCTCGGGTCCTATCGAAGTGGCCTTGAATTGGCGGTACATGTCTAAAGCGGAACGATACTCGTCAAGGCGGGGACAGAGGTGGGTGTAATGGCCGTGGAAATCGCACAAAGCACAAGGGTGGTTTGTGCGCAAAGTTTTGAGTTTCGAGATAGTGACGTAGACCTCGGGGATGTCAGAGTTGGGAAATGTCTCATTAACCAGAATCTTGAGGTGCGGCAATTCAGAACACATATGGGTGGCGTGACCGACAATATCGCACAAAGCGCATTGGATAGCGGGTTTTGGCGGTCGAGGAGGGGTAGGGGTTGTTGGGGGGGCCTGGTCCTGATGGGTTGCCCCCTTACGAGCTTTGCCTTTCTTTCCGGGGCCTGGCGCCATAGGGGTAGGGTCCTGTGGAGGTGCTGGGGGCCCGGAGGAAGTGAGGGGGACCGGTTGAACCGGTGTCAAAGCAAGGTAAGGTTTGGGGTGACCGGAAGGGGTAGCGGCTGGAGGGTCAATGTACCAGACGGGTATACTGAGGGTCAGGTTAGGGAGAGAGAGGGTGGCCATGACGGGGACAGAAAATACTCTGGGAGGGGGAGCCAGGAAAGGTATCTATCCAGCAGGGTAATGACCGGGAGGGACGGCTCCGAGATGGTTACGGCCTGGGGGAACCAAGCCAGGAGGATAAAGGGGATCAGGGATACCAGCTGTAGGGGGAGGGCCATAAGGAGGAGGTCTGGCTGGCTGAGATGAATGGCTAGGAGCAGGGTGCGGAGGGCGAGGGGGAGGTTGCTGACTAGCCGAGGCAGGCCGCGTAAGGGTAGCCTGAGACGATTGCATCATGCAAACATTCGATAAGCTGGGATCGGTGACAGGAGGGGGGGGAAGGTTAGGGAAAGTTCCAAGCAGGGAGGAATCTTTGTAAATGCCGGGGAAGACACTGGTAAAGGAATCAACGGTTTGCTTGTTGGCTACAGAAGAGATGGTCGTCTCAGGGGAGGTCTGAGATTTTGGCTCATGATATGTCAACTGGTCAATGGTGACTATCTTTCCATTATGGGGAAAATACATCTTGCGAAAGACCGCGGATGGGACAGCAGACATAGCATAGGTGTAGCTTCGCCCCAATAGAATGTTGTAATCTAGCGGGGCGTCGATGACTTCGACGTCAACGCAAACAGTCTTACCGGCGAGGGTGATAGGACAATTACGAAACAGGAAAATGGGCTGGGAGGCATGGCCATCCCACGCTCGAAGGGTGATCGTGGAAGGGGCCAACTTAGGGGATCCGAGTTGCTTCCAAACTGAAGCGGGCATCACGCAGGTGGATGCCCCCTCATCAATTATGCACTGGGAAACGTTGGCGTTCCAGATTTTGACTGGGATTGGGAAGGCGACGGAAGGAGGGAGAGGAGGATGTTCCGATTGAGTGGCGTCGAAAATAATCATTTGGTCATCAGCAAGATCTACAGCGCCCACAGCAGATAGTAGAGCCTTCTTTTGGGAAGGGCATGACTGGAGGAGTTCCAGTGTGGAAATGGCGGCAGGAGATTGCGCCAAATCATCTACTATGCTATACGAATGAGCAGCTCGACCGGAAGCAGCGTTTCGATGTAATGGTCCCTTAGGAATCTTGGTATGAACCTCAAATTTGGGTTGAAGGATATGTAAGGGGCCACTGGGAGTCGAAAGAGGCTCTGTAGAACCTGAAGAAGGAGGCTCAGGGGCAGACTGAGCAGGAGGCTAGGGGTACTGGCGAGACCGAGTTTGAAGGTGAAGATTGACGGACGGGTTAGGATCAGAGTGCATCATAAGGATCTGGTAATCAGAGGAACTAGAAAGGGAAGGGGGGGTGGCTACCTGGCTGTCGGGCGGTTGGGTAGCCACGAATCCTTGTTGAGGGAAAGGATCAGTAAACACAGCTGGATGGGTAGTGGCCACATTAGGAGGAACATGAGGGGAGGCGTGCTGTCCGCGCAATGTGGCTTGAGACTCCCACATCTGCCGCATCTGGGGTAAGAGGGGACAATCGTGGGTGTAATGACCATAAACACTCCAACACGAACAAGGCTTACTTGTGCGAAGTGGCCTGTCCGGCTTGGGCTGAGTGCCCTGTTGCTGGTTGGAAGTGTTAGGGTCCACACCAGGATTGGGTCCACGGGTACCAGGGGCAGATTGGTTTGGATTGCCTCTCCGCCTTCTTTGAGAAGAAGGGGGATTAGTCGTGCCCTACTGTGCAAATACTTGCCCTGGAGGGGGCTATAGGTGCTGGTGCTGGGTTTTAGGAGGCAAGGAGGAGGAAGCGCATATGCTGGAGGAGCTCGCGCACCAGGCTGTGGATAAGGGTAATGGGTAGGTTGGGCAACATTGAGGCAAGCAGGAGGTTGGGCAAAAGGAGGAGCCATGCCGTATCCTGGATACATGCTACCGGGAGGGGGAAGAGTGCTGGAGGAGCTGGCCCCTCCCTGAGGGAGACCATAGCCTGTAGGAGGTTGAGCGTAGGGATGGGAAAGGGCTCCAACAATACCGTCGGCGGAATGAGATGCCCTCGGGGCATTAGCGCCACCGGGCCTGGGGAGGTCAGGAAGAACGGTATAAACATAACCAGATTGAGCGTAGATCAGGTCATATTTCAAGGCTATTTGGAGGACGGCTTCTTCGGTTTGAGGAAAATGAGAGGCGACATCCTTGCCAATGGGAGCCGGAAGGGTGCGAAGGAACCAGTCCATATAAACCCGATATTCGAAGGGATGGGCTCGACACAAGCTCCGTCTTCTTCGCCATTCCTGAACATGGGCAGAAAGGCGGGTTAAAGAGGATTTCTTGAAGAAAGTCAAGAGCTCCGTGCCAGTGTCATATCGGAGAGGGAGCTGGAAATAGGACAAAAAGGCCTGAGCAAGGGTCACAAAGGTGGTATGGGAAGAGGTGGCTTGTTCAACATACCATTTAGAAGCTTCGCCGGTAAGCGTACGTTGGAACAAACGAAGATGGAAGGAGTCATCGGTAATGGAATTGGAGGAACACCACATGTGGAAAGATCGGACATGATTGGTTGGATCTTCTCCAGCTTGGCCTTCGAATTTAGGAATGTCGGAAGGGAGCTTGGTTGGCATGGCAGGCCAACCAACATTGTGGCGGATAGGGTCGTTGATCAACTGATTGAAATCGGGGAGGTTGAGGCCTACAATGTACGGCAGTAAAGGGGTGGCCGGGGTCGTTCCTGTGGCGGTTCCGCTAGTAGTCGGGCCGGCATTAGGGCCGGGAGAACCGCTAGCATTAGGCCCTGGACTAGACATGGTGGTGGGGGTAGAACCAGGAGGAGAAGGGGAACCCGATGAATCTGGAGAGGAGTCGGAGTGCAGACTTGGAGGAGGACTGGCTCAACGACGGTGGGTCGGAGTAGGTCGATCGACCGGAAACTGAGGGTGAAGGCCAAGAAGTCTCCGAGAAAGGCGCCTTGGGGGCGCAATGACGACAGGAAGAAGGAAACCGACAGGGGTAGAAAGGGACAGAATCAATTAAGGTCAAGGGCAGAAAAGGTGCAGTGACAATTGATTTTAGAGTCTTTTCCAGGAGGTGTTAACCAGCGCTTCTTCACTTAGGGCCACAGAAGTGGCGTTAATTTTAATTTAAACCCTTTCCGTTTTGAGCAAGGTAAAAGGATGTGAATTATAAAACAAAACTCGTAGAATAGTATACTCTACTGAAATAATGGGAATACACATTTGTGCATCATCGTCTCATAGGTGGGTCTCAAAGAACAAGAGGGAAAAAATGGCAAAACGAGCCACGAAAGAGGCCAATAGATCTGAGGTCAAAGGGATGTGGATCCAGTGATAAAGTCACAAAAGAGGGGGTGGCAGGTCAATGTACAAAAGACAGAGAGCAAGAATAAGGAAATCAGTAAAAACGGAGGGGGCAATGTGTGTGAGGCTTGGGGGAATTAGATCCAAACAAATCAGGAGGTGATTTGAGAGGTAGAAGGGCTAATTTCAATGGATCTGAAAGGGAGGTAACAAATCTGTAAAAAAGGAGGCTGAAGCTATGAAAAACAGACGGCTGAAACAGCCAAAACTCTTCCACAAAAAGTGGAGGGTACTAAAGCCCTAGCTATGGCTCCACTTTAGATGAGTAAAAACAGCATCGAACTTGGTCAAGGCGGTCAGACAGAGGCCGGAAAACCCCGACAGTAAGCCGGCAATGTAACCCGTAAAAATTGCAAGAAAATCACCAAAATCATGGTCGTGAAGGCCGACTGTTGCAGAAATGTGAAAGGGGTGGTGGTGCGACTGAGGTCTAGGTCGCAACGCTTATGGGCTGTATCGCGACTTCTGCTCCTATTGGTTCCTGGGCCAAGCATTTTCTCGTGTGTTGTCGTCTCGCTGCGCTGTTGCTTACCTGCGCAATAGGGCCAGAAACGCACGAAAGTTAGAAATTTTAATGTTTTAGGGTTTTATGTGAGAAGAACAACATAAAAATAGGAAAAATAAACAGCTGAAAAGAAGCCCTAGGGTCTGAAGTAGTTGGATATGCAGGAATATGAAAAACGACAGCGGTCGTAATTTAAAACCCGTGTGGAGTCGCCATTTGTTAGTATGAATCCTTTGTCGAAGTGTACGAAAAAGGACCACTTTAGCTACGCATAAATAATAGCCCTAACAACAAAAGTGGTTGCCAATATCTTCAGATCTGCGGTTAGTTGAATAAGAAAAGAGCTGCAAAAAACCAGATCTATGCATGGAAAGACATTAAGCAGTAAAAACAAGGGTTTGCTCCATATACCAATAGACAAGACAAGAACAATTTTTGAAAGAATTTTGTATTAATTGGGCACCTGGGAGGAAAACAAGAAGGCGTATCCAATTCTCCTCAGTGGGATGGGTTCTTGGAAGTCCTCAGCACTTCAGATCTAAGATTTCTCTCTCTTGTTGGTGTAGAAAACCCACACAAAGAATAGAACTCAAAGGGAGTTCACACAACAAATGGTAGAAAAGAGTGACTAAGTGTATAGATCCAGAGTGATCTAATAGGCAACAAAAGGTGAAGAATGGTAGGAAAAACCCTCCTATTTATAACAAAATATTGGGTCATTCTAGATCTTGGTGCATGGGTTAACCAAATCTAGATCCACTTTTTATGGAATATTTTATTATATTTGTTGGAGGGAAAAGGTATTTGAC